>JADZMA010001100.1:0-25231 GCA_020796225.1 Arion vulgaris
TGTTTACAGTGCTGGTACAAAAGCACAGACTAGACAAAGCGAGACTTTTTTTTGGGAGAATAGCTTTCGTGGTCTTTACGACCAGGCGATGGGTGCCTGGTGCAGTGATATAAAGATAAGTGGTTCTTTTCAGTGTTTGCCAACTGTTTTACTGAGATGAAGCATGCATACCGATTGATACCGATGCATTGCTGTTGGGATACAACCGTTTAATTTTACATAAACCGTATAGATTGTAAGAGAGTCCCAATAATCTCCATTCTGAAGAAGAAGATATCCCACTTCATGACATTGCACCATGTGCCACTTCGAATCAAACAGTATTCTGTGATTTGATAGAAATATATTGAAAATATCCTACCCAATCAGACAGAATCGTCAGGAGATCCATCAATCTTGAGTTTAAAGTTATCTGATACACGATAACACAAATATAAACTAGCATTTAGTATGTATTTATTACTGTTGCTAAGTTCCGTGACAGTCGCAAATATCACAAGCTTTGACAGTGTCTTTCTTTTCTAATTATAATTCCTTATTTTTTTTAAATAAAAACATCCCAGATATGCGAATGACCAGGGGCGGCTGATCATTAAGTGCCAGTGGGGCCCGGCCCACCAAAAATAATGAGTAGCGTGTATATATTATTTAAGAAATTATATAATATAAAATATAACCTATACCAAAACCATGATTTTCCGAAAATGTTTGTCTGGCCCCTCCAACAAAAATGATTACGAGCCGCCACTGCGAATGACACAATATTGTTGGTTGAAAGCGAAACGAAACTGTAAGAAATGATGGAACAATTAAACAGTAAAAAATGGTATTAGGCATTAATATTGAGAAAGTTTGAGGTCTCTATGGTGAAATGATTAAGGCATTTGCCTGTCGTTCTGAAGGTTGTAGGGTCGAGTCATGTGTGCAATGTTGACATGACATCTCACTAGGATTTTTGCAGGGGCTATAGAGTGTGCACTTTGTGCAACACTCTCTGAAGATTGCATGCCATCTTCGCATACACAGACAGAGATACGTATGTGGAAACCCCGTGCAATGAAGTCAACACTTTGCCTTATGAGTTTTTATTGAGATAATTAAAACGATAGTAATTTAAACAATGGTGGAATGGTGGAACAACGAGGTCAAGGAATCAATAAAAGCCAAGAAGAAATGTTTCAAAACATGGATAAAATCCAAAAGCCAAGAGGATTACACAGCATACAGAACAGCGAGAAGACAAAGTAAACAAGTAATAAAAAAATCAAAGACATAATCGTGGGAAAATACGGAGAACAACTGTCATTACTATGCAAAGAACAGCCACGAAATTTTTTCAAAAGTGTCAATTCCATGAGGATAAGAGAAAAAGTTTCAACCCACTGACATTATTAATGATAAAACGGTACACCGATATTTAATACAAACGGAAGGAAGAACAGATGGAAAGAATACTTCCAAGAACTACTTAACCAACCACCAACACCAACTGTGAATAGATTTAAAAATAACACAAACATAGAAGAACCAAATATACTCATCCAAGAAATAGAAGAAGTTGTGAAGAAGAGCCCACGTCACAAGACAGCAGGCATAGACGGTATAACCAATGAAGCAATCAAGGCATGCGGAGAAACAGGAATACAATGGATTCATAGAATCTTCAAGTCAGCCTGGACAGAAAGAGAAGTCCCCAAAGATTGGCAGAAAGCCATCATAATACCAATATGGAAAAAAAGGGCAAAAAAAGAGAATGCAATACATACAGAGGCATATCATTATTAAGTCATGTTGGGAAATTATATGCTAAAATTTTGGAATCTAGAATCAAACCTATAATAGAACCACAGCTGAACATCGCTCAATTTGGGTTCAGAAAGAGAAAGAGTTGCACTGATGCCCTGTTCACACTAAGGCAACTCAGCGAAAACACCATAGAATATGACAAACAGCTCAACTTAGCATTCATAGACCAAGAAAAAACCTTTGATAGAATAAACAGAAACAAACTATGGACCATACTAAGTGAATATGGAATTCAGGGCCAAATATTAGACAATATTAGAGCGCTATACCAAAAATGCTCAAGCGTAGTACGAACAAGCGACGGCCTGACAGACGAATTTGAATTATCATCAGGAGTAAGGCAGGGATGTGTGCTTTCGCCTATACTTTTCAATATTTACATAGACAGGATAACGCAAGAAACCAAGACAGATAACAACCTCGATAACAACTACAATTTAATAAACGAACTACTCTTTGCAGATGATCAGAGTATAATTTACAACAACGAAAACAAACTTCAACAACACATAAATGCCCTGCAAGCGACATGCGAAAAAAATGACATGAAAATTAACACCTCCAAAACAGAAGTCATGACAATAGCAGGTCAACAGGTCAACTAAATATACACGTGAATAATGTCAAAATACAACAGACTCCAGAATTCAAATATCTCGGGAGTATATTCACAGCAGATGGAAAGATGGACAGAGAAATCGAGACTAGATGCCAGAAGGCAAATTCAGTGACATACCAACTGTCACCACTATTAAAACATCCAAGCATTAACATGGCAGTCAAACGACAACTGATAAACTGCATATTTATTCCAACTCTGCTATCAGTGCCAAACATGGCCCTGACTAAGACACAAGAAAGAAAGATTACAACATGTGAAATGAGATGTCTACGAAAAGCTGTCAACGTTACAAGGCGAGATAGAGTGAGAAACGAGAATATCAGAAGCATCGTTGGTGCTATACCATGCATACAGTACATCGAGAAGCAAAGATTCAAGTGGTTCGGCCATTTAATGAGAATGGAACCACATTTACTACCATCACGTGCCTATAATAATCGACACTCAGGGCGCAGAGCACGAGGCAGGCCAAGAACAAGATGGATAGATAACATCTCAGAGTCCCTGCGAAAGCATGGACTGACAACGTCAAGCGCAACACACCTGGCACAAGATAGGGAAAATAACTCTCCCACGACGCTTCACGGCAAATGTGGTTAAGATAAGATAAGATAAGATAAGTAATTTTAAAAAAATATAACTGAAACATCAATTACAACATAAAAATAAATGGAAAGAAACTGTCACAGATAAAACAAATTCTTTCTTATCTTAGACATACAAGATGGAAAATGGACTCGGGGAAAGAGACAGAAGCTGCAAAAACTGCATTCAACAATATTACCAAAGCAATTTTGTTTTATATGAAAACTAGTCTTCAGTTGCTATTTAGTATAATATACTATATTATACTAAACAGCTGAAGACTAAGTTTCAAAGTGTATATATTTTATAGGACATATAAGCAGGTTTCAGAAGAGGTAGGGGTACTAGAGACCATATTTGCATAATGAGACTCATTATCGAGAAATGCAGAGAATACAACGTAGACCTGCATGCATGTTTCATAGACTATAGCAAGGCTTTCGACCATATACAACACCAGAAAATGTGGAACATCATGATAGACATGCACTTTCCAACACACATAATACAACTCATAGAATCTCTATACCACGAACAACAAGCAACCATTAAAATAGGAGATGAAATCACTGAATGGTTCGAGATTCAAAAGGGGGTAAGACAGGGATGTATTCTGTCCCATACTTATTCAGGGTCAAGGGGGAAATCTGGCCAGCAATGGCGGAATGCGGGAGGGCCATTCAGAATCAGAACTGTTTGATTCTGAACACGACTTTGCTAGCGCATTTCCGCCATGTTTGGTCGGGTATTTTCCGGTTTCGTTTGCCGAGCTACTGAGTTAGTGCTTGAGCAACGCTGTGAGATATGACTGTTACATGGAATGCTTTTTGCTGTGTCAACCGTGCGTTTGTTGTGTGTATTCAGAAATTGGCGGACAACGGTAATGACGAACAAGCTCAATCTGCCGTATGCAGTTATATTGCGGTGCAGAAAGCTGGATTTTGTCGTGATTGGTGTTCCCTTCGACAAAGAATTGCAATTCTAGTGAGGAACAGTTTTGTGTTGCTACATTAGCGACGGCCATATGCATTTTATGCGGTGCAGGCTGCTTTTTTGTGGCGGTACGCGGCTGTTTCATTCTGGAATTAGTTCACACAGGAAACATTTCACAGTTGTTAGCATTTCGTGTGATTTTCATTGGCACAAGAACGGAGAAATTATGGGGTGACCCGTTGCAGTGAAGTTGGAACCGTACTTATGAACTATGAACTACGAACTTATTCAACATATATGCGGAGAACATTATGAGGAATGTAAAAGATGATGCGAACTATGTGAATTACGATCCTTTCACTATAGGCGGTAAATCCATACCAGAGCTTAGATACGCAACGATACAGTATTATTATCCAGAGGGAGGGTTTGGAAAACCTAATCATGACGACCAAGAAACATAGTGAAGACCAACATCTATATTTGAATACAGAAAGACAAAAATCATGTCAAATGACAAAGCAAAAGGCCCAACTAACATCCAAATAAACAATGAAGAACTTCAAAGTATAGAGAGCTACGAATACCTGGGCTCAATAGTTGACAATAACGACGACTGCTCCAAAGAGATCTCAAGAAAATTGGCAATAGCAATCAGAAAGTTAAACACTATGAAGAACATGTGGCAAAGCACCAGCAAAATATTAAAATTAAAATACTGAGAACATGCATTTTCCAGTGGCTACTTATGGTTGTGAATCATGGACTATTACACAAACAACAAGAACAAAAATCAAGCCCTTCGAAACTAAATGCTACAGAAAGATCCTACGAATATCATGAACAGAAAAAATGAAGCACCGATGTCCTGAAAGAACTCCATGTTAAATACAATTGGCTGATAAACAATATATTATACAGAAAAATTAGATACTTTGGTCACATCAGGCGTCATGGCGGCCTAGAGAGAACAATATTAGAGAGCAAGGTCCCAGGACGCAGAGGTAGAGCAAGGTCCCAGGACGCAGAGGTAGAGCAAGGTCCCAGGACGCAGAGGTAGAGCAAGGTCCCAGGACGCAGAGGTAGAGCAAGGTCCCAGGACGCAGAGGTAGAGCAAGGTCCCAGGACGCAGAGGTAGAGCAAGGTCCCAGGACGCAGAGGTAGAGCAAGGTCCCAGGACGCAGAGGTAGAGCAAGGTCCCAGGACGCAGAGGTAGAGCAAGGTCCCAGGACGCAGAGGAGAGCAAGGTCCCAGGACGCAGAGGTAGAGCAAGGTCCCAGGACGCAGAGGTAGAGCAAGGTCCCAGGACGCAGAGGTAGAGCAAGGTCCCAGGACGCAGAGGTAGAGCAAGGTCCCAGGACGCAGAGGTAGAGCAAGGTCCCAGGACGCAGAGGTAGAGCAAGGTCCCAGGACGCAGAGGTAGAGCAAGGTCCCAGGACGCAGAGGTAGAGCAAGAAGAAGATGGCCCAAAGATATTAAAGAAACCATGAATATGACCATCGACGAAGTGGGTGAACTGGCTAGAGACAGGGTGAATTTCAAATGCGCTGCAAAGAGAGCAGTGTCCTATAAAGGATACGCACCTTGATGAAGATGATAGGGCATGTAATGACCATTTAACTATGCAGTAAAACCACGGATATGCGGACAATAAACAAGCAACTAGATGACAACATAAAATTGCTACCATTGAAGCGTGCGCTTATCATGTGAAATATAGACGAATTGCGCATACTTCTTGGACACAGAAACAAACAAAGGAAACAAAGTAAAATCCTGGAAAAGTTAGAAGTATGGAGGTAATTGTTGAAGTAGGAACAAATCTATGCAAAACATATAGTCATGATTGTTTAAAACACTAGTCACTTAATTGGGTGATAATACAACAAAGATTGTCACAAACGCCTCAATTTCGACAATTTAAAAAACAAATGTTTGATTATGTCTTTCCTAATCTTTCCAATTTTAGCTCTTTCCTGACGACCAGTGTCTACTCCATAACAATAGTGAATAGCTGCAAGAACATGTGCATTTACTCAACAATAGTTGCCTTAAATACAACAAGAAGATCAACATTAAAAAGACAGAAGTCATGACTATAAACAAAGAACATAAAGATATCAACATACAAATAATTGAACAAACGCTAAAGTGGGTGAGATAATTCAAATACCTCATCTTCAAAAGTGTTTTTACATCTGATAGCAGATTGGACAGAGAGATCTAAACTAGAATCCAGTAAGCCAACATTACATACCAACTTACCCCAATCTTGAAACACCCAGCAATTCCAGTAGTGACTAAAAGACAAATTATAAATGCAATCTTCATACCAACACTATGCTACCAGAGTCAAACTTGGGCATTGACAAAACAAAAAAAGAAGTGAGAATTGCACATGTGAAACGAAATGCTTCAGGAAAGTGGTAAATAAAACAAGAATAGACTATATAAGAAATGAAGAAGTCAGAAGAGCAGTCGGGGCAACAACTATTGTTAGATTCACTGAAAACCAGAGACCCAAATGGTTTGGCCACTTGTTGAGAATGAGCCTGAATATACCAATTGCAAGAGCGTACAACTAGAATATACCAATTGCAAGAGCGTACAACTAGAATATACCAATTTCAAGAGCGTACAACTAGAATATACCAATTGCAAGAGCGTACAACTAGAATATACCAGTTGCAAGAGCATACAACTAGAATATACCAATTGCAAGAGCGTACAACTAGAATATATCAATTGCAAGAGCGTACAACTAGAATATACCAATTGCAAGAGCTTACAACTAGAATATACCAGTTGCAAGAGCGTACAACTAGAATATACCAGTTGCAAGAGCGTACAACTAGAATATACCAATTGCAAGAGCGTACAACTAGAATATACCAGTTGCAAGAGCGTACAACTAGAATATATCAATTGCAAGAGCGTACAACTAGAATATACCAATTGCAAGAGCGTACAACTAGAATATACTAGTTGCAAGAGCGTACAACTAGAATATACCAGTTGCAAGAGCGTACAACTAGAATATACCAATTGCAAGAGCGTACAACTAGAATATACCAGTTGCAAGAGCGTACAACTAGAATATACCAGTTGCAAGAACGTACAACTAGAATATACCAATTGCAAGAGCGTACAACTAGAATATACCAATTGCAAGAACGTACAACTAGAATATACCAATTGCAAGAACGTACAACTCCCCCTCTCTTCTTGGTGCTACTTGATTGGGTCACACGCACAGCCTACGCCAGGTCTGGAAAAGGCATACAGTGGACACTTATGTCAAAGCTAGAAGACCTGGATTTTGCGGACGATCTCGTCTTGCTTTCGCATAGACTACAAGACATGCAGGAAAAAGTGGATGCTCTGGCACAAACGGCACAACGAGTCGGCCTTAAAATCAGTCAAGAGAAGACTAGTAATGCGTAGCAACAACATACAGCAAGATCCAATACTGATTGAAGGAAGGGACATAGAAGATGTGGATGAATTTGTCTACCTTTGAAGTAAGATCAGCAGATCAGGAGGTACAGATGAGGACATTAATGCTAGGATTAGAAGGCCCGACAGGCCTTTGCGATCCTGCACATGTGTGTAAGTCCCTGCCATCTCCACGAAAACAAAGCTCAGGATTTTCAGCTCAAATGTGAAGTCGGTGTTGCTGTATGGCTCGGAAACTTGGCGAGTCACTAGGCAAATACAAATAAGATCCAGACCTTTGTCAACGGATGTTTGCGGCGGATTCTCAGATTGAGATGGTATGATAGAGTTACAAACACGGATCTGTGGATAAGAACAGGGCAGGAACCTATGATGACACAGGTCAAGAGGAGAAGATGGCGATGGATAGGCCATACCTTGCGGAAGACACAGTCGAGTGTCACTAGACAGGTGCTCGAGTGGAACCGCAGGGAAAACGAAAAAGAGGACGCCTAAGCAGACTTGGAGACGAGGTCTTACTGAGGAGCTGAAGAGTGCTCAATTGACCTGGGAGAACATAAAAGAACAGCCAGAGACCGAGAAGAGTGGCGAACAACTGTTGAGGCCCTATGCTCCACGAGGAGCGGAGAGGATTAATGATGAAGAACGTACAACTAGAATATACCAATTGCAAGAGCGTACAACTAGAATATATCAGTTGCAAGAGCGTACAACTAGAATATACCAATTGCAAGAGCGTACAACTAGAATATACCAATTGCAAGAACGTACAACTAGAATATACCAATTGCAAGAACGTACAACTAGAATATACCAATTGCAAGAGCGTACAACTAGAATATACCAATTGCAAGAGCGTACAACTAGAATATGGAATCATCAAGAGAAAGGGGTAGACCAAGAAAGAGATGGATTGATGAAGTCACGGATATCTTAAAACTCCACATCACAGTATATCAAGAGACCGAGCGTGCACTCTCAGAAACCGATCACCAGTTAAACCTGACGCTCTAACGGCAAGAAAAGCAGAGAAATACAAAAGAAAGAAGATACAATTTTTGAACCGACCCTGATCTGTGCAGACTAATCAATATGTGTTCTGATTGTTCATTTACACGCATCAGATGAAAATGTACTGAAAATATTTATTTGTCATGCAAAATTGTATATATTTAGTATTTTCACGATACGAATTCAGGAGAAGTGATGAAATCAGAGACATGTCTGGTCAACCACTAGTGACAACAGAGCCGGATTAGCATAGTAGCAGAAGTAGCAAATGCTACGGGCCCCGCGCTTTGGGGGGGGGGGCCGCGCCTCTGGAGCTAAGTTGTCACTAGTCATAAACAAGGAACCAAGTTTGGGAGGTGGGTAATATTCCCTTTCATTTTTTTAATTGAGGTTAGGCCAAGGTCATGTTTACTCAATTTCGGACTTAATTGGGCGGTCACACTGAGCTCATTAACAACGTAACAGTTTTTTTACTTTTTGTATAGGAGTGTCTCTTGTAGTGCACAGCTTCTAATAAACGAAAACTTAAAAGCTTGAACAAAAGAACAATTAAATTTGACTCATAACCCAGTTCAAGTCTCTGTTCGTTCAGTAGTTTTTGGCGAAACTTAGTTTAAAAAAAAATGCAAGGGTGTATGAAATATTTTTCCCTAAGACATGAGCAGATCTGGGCACCCCTAAATAAATTTATGTCATTCACGTTTTTGTGAGAACTGTTTTGCACTCGACTAGATGTCCCAGAAAATAATGCGAGGAGGGCCAAATGATTAAACAAAAAAACTTGGACAATTTGGGAAAAAAGCGCAACAAGAAGCCGCAACACAGAGCTGCATAATTTTACAGAGAAGCACAAAACGGACACAGGAGTAATTTTTATTTGTTCTCCCTAACTTTGAATGAAAAATCCTCCCATCTTGTTATTTTATTATTATTTTATTTTACATAGCTAATTTTATGTTTCAGTGAGAAATTAATTTTAAAATGTTTCATCTTTTTTCGTTTTCAATGAAATCAAATGTTTTAAATCAGAGTTATAGTCATTTTAAATGGTTAAATTAGAAGCACCTTGTATATAATATATCATCATGAGTAAATTGTTATATCATAAAACGCTGTTCAAACTTTCACATTTATATGTTATATTAGTAGAAAGTAGAAGAATTACATTTTATTTGTAAATTCATTTTCTCTTTCCAGATTGAGATAGACATCATGAGCAGCAGAGCCAGAGATGGCTCGACATTACGCTTCTGGAAGTGCAAAGCGTAAAGCAAAAATGAAAGGAAAATATAACCAAGTTCTTGTATCAAAAACACGCAAGCTGTCTGAATTTTTTTAATGTCGTGTGTAATGGTGCTGAATCCAAAGAAATCGAAGCAGAAAATTTAGAAGTGGGTTCCACAGATAGTAGATGAAGATAGTGATATAGAACAATCATCATTACCAATATTAAGATTAGCAACTCTTCAGATTTAGCCACATTTTCCACAAGACAAACTGAAGTCGAATGTACAGCAAGTCCTTCCAATTTAGCTACTCATTTTCAAGCAAAGAGAGGTGAAAGCCCCAATGCTTCCAATGTAGCAACATCTTCTACAAGCCAAAAGCACAACGAAAATAAAATGTACCAACGATATTGGTGAATGGCCAATCAACTTCAATCGAGATTATTGATTGGAAAGGAACAGCGAAGTGCAACATATGAACAGTGATTTCTTGTCTTCCAAAAAAAAACATACGATAAAGAAAACAATCCACGAATTTGTCGAAAATCGTTTTTCACATATACACATAAACCAACAAACAAAACTCATGTGAGAGATTGGTTGTGTTATTCAGAAACAAAGGACAACTTTTCTGTTTTGTTTGAAAGCATGATTCAGACTGTTCGTCACGGTTTAGAAAGAAGGATTTGACGATTGGAAAAACGAAAAATAATTTGTGAAAAGACATGAAGAAAGCACCTCCCATAGACAAGCGATAATTTATCTGTTAGTTTGCAAAAAGAAAGATGCTCGTTCGATTTCAACTTGTAAGCCAAATTGAGACGGAACAAACATTTTTGGCGGACATTTTTGGGAGCAATTACTTCAGTAATCCAATTTTTAGCAGAACGAGGTCTGCATTTCGGTAGGGGGTGAAATTATTGGTTCACCTAATAATGGAAATTATTTAGGTTTGTTGAAGAAACAAAATTTTACATTTTTCTGGCTCAGCATATAAATACTTATGCAAAAAAAGGAAAGGGGCAACATCATACTTATCAAAAACAAAATGTGAGAATTTTTCCATCTAATTGCATCAAGCTTACTGGATCATATTATTTATGAAATTAAGAAATGCAAGTACTATTCCATATCACTGGACTCTACTCCAGACATTTCGCATGTGACCAACCCCACTCTAATAGTGCGCTATGTGTTACCATCTGGACCAGTGGAAAGGTTTGTGAAGTTCTTGGATATGGAAGGTCATACTGCTGAACAACTCGCCCAAAGTTTACTTGATTTTTAAAGGAAAATGGCATTGATATCAAAGAGTGTCGCGGTCAAAGCTAGACGCCAGCAACATGAGTGGGAAATACAACGGCTTACAAGCACGCATTAGGAGATAAATAAGTACGCAGAATACATTCCGCTTTGCACATTCACTGAATTTGGTTGCGAAGGGTGGGAGAATGTTGTATAGAAGCATCCCTTTTTCCGATTTTGTTGGGAAAATCTCTATACATTCTTTTCCGCTTCTACCTATCGATGGGGCATTCTTACAAAAGCACTGGAAGATAAGGTTCAAAACTCCCGACTTTGAAGAGACTGTCGGACACCAGGTGGTCTTCCCGAGCTGATGCGAAAAGCACTTTTTATGTGGTTTTACCATTATCAAACAAGTTTTGGATGACATCTCAATAACATGGATCAAAAGGTAGAGTGTCGTAATCGCGATGGGCTAGTTTTGGAGAAAAGAGTTGGAAACGGGGAAAAGTTAGCATTTTATGGAACGGAATTTAGAACGCTTGAAGCGTCTAGCGCTTCATTACAGTCACCTGATCAAGACCTTAACACGGGATATGCTCTTTTTGAATCGTTACACGGGGACGTTCAACAATGCGGCCTACATTTTCAGATATTGAGGCCAAAGCCAAAATCCCCGACTCAGTCAAGTATCAGCAACAAACTTCACGACGACGCAAGCGAAATACTAAGTTCGACGATTTTAGTGGCTCTACTACGCTCGATGAAGTTGTAGAAAATCAACACCCAAACAAAAATTTGAAAGTCAGGTGTTTATTGTCATAACTTGATAATGTACTTCTGCCTTAGCTAAACGCATGGAAGCGTACCATAGAGTGACTGATGTATTTGGGAAAATTTGGCAGTTAAAATCTATTACAGCAGAAGAGATCTTGAAAAGAACTCCAAATATTTTCAGCTCTTACCAAGAGGATTTGAAGAAAGCCTAGGCGACGAACTTATGCAGTTCACTGAACTTATTAAAATTAATGTAGCGTGCTATTAGCAAAAGAAAAAAATGAGGCCCTTGAACTGCAATTTTATAAACTTATAATGGAAAATTGATTAGAGTCTGTTCCAAATGTAGAAATAGTCTTACGAATTTACTTGTCTTTAATGATTACTAACTGCAGCGGAGAACGTTCTTTTTTAACATTAAAGCGTATAAAAAGTGAGTTAAGAAACATGATGGGACAAGATCGTCTAAATAACCCCACCTTAATGAACATTGAATGTAATTTACTTCGAGAAATTGATTTGTCTAGTATTATCTCTAAATTTGCTCACATTAAATCGAGACAAGTTTGTTTGTAAAATTTATGTTTTATTATTTATTATCATACAAAAAATTAGGCCCCGCGCTAAAATTTGTACGGCCCGCGCTGGTCTAACCCGGCTCTGAGTGACAACTGTTATAAGAAGGAGAAGAGGGAAATATGGGTACATCTTGAGGAGAAATGATCAACGAATATCAAAGCAGAATTGAAGGGGATGCAAAGGGTTCTGAAAGAGAGGTCAACCAAAGAGAGACCCTTTAAACAACTTTGCTTTGAGGCAGGAAATATCGTCAGTTCCATGGATGATTTTGGGAGCGAGTTGCCCAGGATAGAGCGGTAGGGAGAAATTACTTGCAGGCCCTATGGCGTATAACGGACGAGAGAATTTTTATTTATATTATTTTTCAATGGGGAACCTGTTGCTTTCAAATTAAATGAATAGTCTATTGATCATGTGTACAAACAATATCGAAAAATCAATTTTAGAATGTCATCTTATCCAACAAATGCGAGTATAAAAATGAATACAAAAAAATCAAAAACAATCAACTTCCGCACATTTTTTTCTAGTGACAATGTCAAGGAAACAAGTGCAAAGTATATCTGTTAATAGTAGCAGTGGGTTCAGTTTTGTTTTGTTCTAAAACAGTTAAATAAACAAGCATATGAAAATATGAAATTGAAATAATAGTGACTAAAAGGGTTCTACTGTTTGCATGGTAAATCATTCAATGAATGGTTAAATAATAATAATTTATATTATAATAATTAAATAATATAGAATACAGATAATATGGTTCTTCGCGTCAGATCAAGTTTTCGAAAGTTAAAGATGAAGACACTCAAAAGGTAAGTAAAGTTGATTAAAAAATCGTTGATAAGAGAAAGCCAGAAAGATTAAATTATTAATAATCACTTATAATTTGTTACTGAACTGACACCAAAACATTCCAGGATACCTTAGACTTTGACACTGATCACCAGAGTTGTCAAAGAATAGACAGATAGTAACTGGGTCTGATTCAAACACACGCCTATTCCTCATTATATTTGGATAATTCAGCTTACACAGGGGATTACAAAGTTCCTAAAACGCTGTATATATTCAACATCAAATGCAGTGTCCTCATCCAACAAATGGCCACTAAACCAGCCAACACATGTCCCCCTTACTCATCTTCAACACACTGACAATCGTTACTTTTGTTGTAAGTGAACACCACATGATCTGAACATCATATCCATGTAAGACTGGTACTAGAAACGTTGATAGTTTCTTTCCATCCATTCATTCTTGACATCCATTCATACTGCAACCTAGTGCTATGTTGAACCTCCTGAAGCATTAACTGAGAGCCGGACACAATAATTGCAATAGTTAGTAGTCTTGGAGAGCAGCAGTAACAGCCTCATACTGAAAGTAATTGTTTTGTATAATCTATTTCACTTGACAACAAAGCTCACTAGCTAGAAAAACCCAGCCTAACTTCTCATACTGATGCACAGATCCATCTATATATACAACACCATCATAATCTCCTCTGTTATATCAGCTGCTAAATTTAGTAGTCCTCTTTTCTTATTGCCCAATTTCTACATTGCATGCTATGCATGTAAATGTGACTAAGGACATTGTACATGGGGCCTACATGGTTTTGGGGCAAACCTAATTGCTAAAACACATCACTGTAAATATCTCATATGCTTTGATCTTCATGCACTGAGTCTAGCTGCATTATTGACCCCAAAACCTAATAGTTAGCAATAAAAATAAAGGAAGAAAAGCATGCACTGCAAGTTCATCAATAGAAAATAAATAAACTCCATCAAATAGCCTGTTTTAGTAATGGACATACACATTTTCAACTTTAACCTCTGTTCTGGTATGTTTAGATTTGTCTGCTAGCAGGGTATATTGAGCGATCTGGATATTTTTCCAGAGATCCCTGATCTTAATTTAAGTGAGATCATGTTCTAGTGGTATCGTGGTAGGTGATAGAACATAGGTCAGTGTCAAGTTGAAAATTATCATTGACGTAAAATTATCATTGACAGTTGAAAATCAGTAATAGTGGGCTGCATTGTTGCAGTCTGGGCAAAATTCATTCAAATGAAATTCCTGCAAAATCTTTCATCATCTTAAAGTTACTTTGGGGCCCCTTTGCCAGTGCTACAGTTTGTGCACTTTGCTGGAGATCATCCTGTGTGAAGAGATTAGAGCACACAGGGTTTTCGCCAAAACAAGATGATGGTCTATCAATCAATCTCTGTAAAGATATTGATTGGAAAAGATGAAAGGAGACAAAGATGGGGATGAATTGGTCATGTATCCCTTATACCATTTGAGATATTGACCACCTGTGGTGTCGGGCCCACAAGGTAAGCAAAGAATAGTACCACTGCGACCTACAAGACTTGTCGTAAGGGGCGACTGGTGGGATCTAGAAACTACCCTAGAAAATAAAAGCCTTGCAGAAATCGATGTGCTTGTAGGGTCACTATCACAGCATACGATCGCTCTTAGGCATGGATCACATACAAATCACAAAGAGTGGTTAAAAAGTTGTCGATATAGAGCGTTGAAGAAAAAGAGTATTGAAGGACAGTCTCTGATGGAAGCGGATCTGAAAAGAAGGTCTGGACGTCCCAAGAAAACTGGGAGAACTGTTGAAAGATTGTGAACTGACATAGGAACAATTAGTAGAAGGCAACAATGGAAATCTCTTGGGAAGCCTTATGTAGATAAAAAAATAAAAGACATTTAGAAATAGAAAAACACAGAACAAATCATATATTAAAAACTTGAGGAGAAAAGAATCAATATAATGTAAAAATGCAGTATGAGATAACTCTGTTTGTGTAATAAGACAAAATAATCATTCTCCAACTTTGAGACAAATAAATCAGATATGATATTTGAATAACAACACAGGTTTTCTTGGTGGATGTCTGGGTTAAGGTCAATTAATGAAAATTGAGAAGAGATATCAGAGTTTGAGGATCCATAAACAGGTTTGTTGTCATAATTTTAATTGATCAAAATGTGTACATTAGTTCTCAGTATTGACATTTGTAAAAAGACCTGCTGTTCTTATCTGCTCTGTCTAAGAAAGTTTTGTAAAAATAGTTTTATCAATATACAGGAAGACTGCAGTGATACTATGTAGCAACAAGTAAAAACAAAGTACTGTAGTTCTACAAAGTATAAAAACAATATACAGATGACGTTTTGACCAAATGGCTTTATCAAACAAAGGATAGAACAGAAGTGAAGAAATTCAGACTTTTGACGGCAGACTAACACGCATAGTCAAACAATAAATCCAAAACTGTCTTAAATGACAATTAGACTCTTTTAGACTATTTATATTCAGATGTAGATATGTGCCATCCAACATATGCCAGCGAGAGTTGGAAAATGACTAAAGATATAGAAAGCAAGTTGAACGCATTTGAAAATAGATGTCTGCGAACAATAAAGAATATAAAATGGAACGAATTCAGGAGAAGTGATGAAATCAGAGACATGTCTGTCAACCACTAGTGACAACTGTTATAAGAAAGAGAAGATGGAGATATGTTGGGCACACCTGAGGAGAAATGATCAACAAATATCAAAGCAGGCATTGAAGTGGGATGTAAAAGGTTCAAGAAAGAGAGGTCACCTAAGGAGACCCTGAAACGAACTTTGCTGAGAGAGGCAGGAAAGATCGGTCTCAGTTCCATGGAGGAGATTGAGTGAGTTGCCCAGGATAGAGCGGTATGGAGAAATTACCTGCAGGCCCTATGTAACGTATAACGGTACGAGAGGAATTATTTTGTATTATTACACATCTGTACACACACTGACATATCTGAAGTGCTATGATGATGGTCCTTATATAACTGATAGCTACCAGACAGCAATGATAAGTATTGTCTCTATTAAACAGTTGAAAAGATCTATGAAACTCCAGAGTTTCCACCAAAGAAAGTATTGAAATGGAATACAAAGATTTTAGACGAGGAGGTTAGGTCTTCATGCTTATTTCAGGTAACAATGTCTGAAAGTTTTTTATTATGTGCAATAAGTGTGTGGTGAAATCTTTACTGATGTTAAGTTTGAGAGAAGTCAGAAGACAACATATCAGTTGAAATAAATCAGACATGGAAAATATTAATGTGTCATCGGGGAAAGAATTTCCCCCCCGTTTTGTAAAATCTTATTTTTTTTTTTAACTTTAACCCAAAAAGGTCAAAGAAAACAAGTAACTCCAGCAGAAAATCTCCCCAAAAATAATTTGTTATTTTTTGAAAGTTTTCTGAAAATTTTTTAAACCAGTCCACCAAAACTATTTTCTCGTGATTACCCCCAGACCGATGAAGAGATTTCCCCATAAATTCTATTCAGGGGAAATCTGATTCATGCACCCTTAGCAGGTGTTTTAATCCACCGAAAAGGGCTTGTGTTTATCTTCGTGATTTCCTTTACCAACTTTAACGATTCGTTTTGTTCTTAGCCATTAGGTTTTTTAGGGGTGGGAGAGCCCAGGGCCAACCTCCTAAGTCACCTTTATGACATGTGGCAGGTAAAAGGGTTTTTTTTTTTACCCCCCAATTGACCCCCGAACACTCAGGCAAACCACTATTTAAAACTTGAAAAGTTATTAAATTAATAACACTATTTAAAACTGAAAAAAAACTACAAAATTGAAACTTAAAAAACCCACATAAACTGATAGACTGAAAAAAATGAATTCTGGGAAGTTTTTTTGGGTTTGAATGGAACAAAATTTTTATTTAATGGACAAATTGTTTTTTTGGGGAATTGTAGACCAGGATCCCCCCCAAAGTTTTGTTTTTTTGAAACTGATTTTGGGGATCATTCATCAGGATTTTGTTTCAATTTTTAAAAATTTTTTTTAAAAAATTTTTTTCACAAGCCCGTTTTAATTTTTTTGTATACCTTTTTTAGCACATTTTTTTCAAAAACAATTTAGATTCATTAATATTATATATTTTTTATGAAGAATTTCAAAATTTTAAAAGGAAAATTTAAAATTGTTTAATATATTTTGTTTAATATTGCCTCATTTATTCCTTCGCCTCGGGAGAAAAAGGTTTTGATCAATATATGTTCTGCGCAAATTACATCTCTTGTTGAATGTCCCCTACGAATTAGTCCTTGCAGGTGAAAAAGAGCGAAAGAATTTTCTCTGCGCCTCTTTTTCCAATGTGATGGGGTTTTTTTTTTTTTTTGAGCCACCCCCACGCCCGCCAGCTTTCATGTCTTTTGGGCCCAAACCCCCTCCCAATTTTCTTTGTCTATGCTGAAAATTTGAACGAGGTGTCAATTGCAGTAAGGGGAATGCTGTCTACATGTTGTTACCATAAGAATATCCTAATAGACCCCGGAATAAACATGTGTGCTGATTCTTCTTTTAAAGAAACTTTAAGCACCACCCAAAAGTTTCAATTTAATTTTTAGGGTGTTTAAATTTTTTCCACTTTTTCTAATATCTTCAAAAGAAACAGACAGGGTTTAACAGATCATTTATGCGGGCCGGTTTAATCCGTTGGGAAATTAATTTTTTAACCCCCAAACCGTTTGCACATCCCAGTTGCATACCCGAGAAAAACCCGGGGGGAACTCAATCGATTTAAAGTTTCCCCTCACACCCGCCGGAAGCGAAGGATTGACTTCATTGCACCAAGTTTCACCAAAGGTCGTTCCCCCCAATTTTCCCTATTCTCAGTTCTCACGTTTCACCATATGGTTAGTTCTTTACCGTTTCTCCATATGTCAAGTTTCCCCCAAAGTTTTCCATATGTCTATTTTCACCGTTTTCCAAAGTTCGTTCCCCACCAAATTTTCCAATGGCTCAGTTCCCCCACCAAGTTTTTCCAAAGTCCCAGTTCCTCACCAAGTTTCTCCATATGTCTCAGTCCCTCACCAAGCTCCAAAGTCTCAGTTCCCCCCGTTTCCCATATGTCTAGTTCCCCCCGTTCTATATGTCCGTTCCCCTGTTTTTCCAAAGTCCCAGTTCCCCACCAAGTTTCTCCATATGTCTGTTCCTCAAAGTTTTTCCATATTTTGCTCCAAAGTTTCTCCACTAGTTCCCCACCGTTTTCCATATCTCAGTTCTCACCAATTTCCCAATGTCTCAGTTCCTCACCCAAATTTCTCCAAAGTTCGTTTTACCAAGTTTTTCCATATGCTCGTTCCCCACGTTTCCATTGTCTCAAAATTTTAAAGTTTATCCCTGCCCTTTAGTTCCCCAAAGTTTCTTCCTATGTCTAAGTTCCCAAGTTTATATGTCAAGTTCCCCCGTTTTCCATATGTCTCATTCCCCACCCGTTTTTCCATATGCCAGTTCCCCCACCAAGTTTCTCCAAAGTCCCGTTCCCCCACAGTTTCTCCATATGTCTCAGTCCCTCACCAAGTTCTCCATATGTCCAGTTCCCCCCAAAGCCTCCATATGTCTCAGTTCCTCACCAAGTTTCTCCATATGTCTCAGTTCCTCACCAAGTTTCTCCATATGTCTCAGTTTCTCACCAAGTTTCTCCATATGTCTCAGTTCCTCACCAAGTTTCTCCATATGTCTCAGTTCCTCACCAAGTTTCTCCCATGTCTCAGTTCCTCACCAAGTTTCTCCATATGGCTCAGTTCCTCACCAAGTTTCTTCATATGTCCTAGTTCTCACCAAGTTTCTCCATATGTCTCAGTCCCTCACCAAGTTTCTCCATATGTCTCAGTTCCTCACCAAGTTTCTCCATATGTCCAGTTCCTCACAAGTTTCTCCATATGGCTCAGTTCCTCACCAAGTTTCTTCATATGTCTCAGTTCCTACAAGTTTCTCCATATGTCTCAGTTCCTCACCAAGTTTCTCCATATGGCTCAGTTCCTCACCAAGTTTCTTCATATGTCTCAGTTTCTCACCAAGTTTCTCCATATGTCTCAGTCCCTCACCAAGTTTCTCCATATGGCTCAGTCCTTCACCAAGTTTCTCCATATGGCTCAGTCCTTCTGCAGAAATGACACTGCACCTGCCAAGAGTACTGCAAAGCTAGAACTCCAAAAGCTCAGCAACAATCCTATGGATTTCTAAAAATGCACTTGAGAAAAGAACAGTGGGGTCCAAATTCAAACCCATGACATTTGAAATTGCCTAAGTGGTTAAGCTGTTTTCTATGCTCGAAGGTCATGTGTTCGAATCCAGATGTCACTGTTTTGTTCACAAGTGCATTTTTTTCCAGAGCCCCCTAAGATTGTTGCTTGAACTACAGAGTTTGTGCAATACTCTAGCTAGTTGGTGTGTTACTTCTGTGAGAGGATCGTGCTATATGGGGTAAGACCCGGTGCAATGAAGTTAATTCTTTGGCTTTAGAACAATTAGTTCTTTACTTTAGCATTGTAAATCAACATTCTCTTCTTATTCTGATTATTGTTTCCCTGTTTGTTTCACTTCATTAAGTGTTCACATTGTTTCATACCTTGATATTAATAAACAAACAATGTTGTATATTTGTACAGTTTCAAAGTTGAACAGCAGCAGCAATCTCATCAGACTGTCATTGCACTGCATGAAAATGCATACTTACAGGAAAATAAGACAGGTATAGTATCATCATCCGATAGCTTGTTCTGAGCAGAACTTTGTCACCCTAACAGTTTATCCCTCATATGGTCAGGTGTCCTGCCTTCGCAGCCGGCATGTCCAAATCATCAGTTACATCCTGAATCCATCTTCTACGTGATCTTCTCTTCTCCTCTTTGCTGGTATGCCTCCTTCCATAATGGTCTTCTCCAACCCTTTGTGTCTTTTTATATGTCCAAATACTTTAATTTTCTTATTTGTAGTACCATGAGTTTCTTTGATTTTGAGTTCTTTCTGGATAGATCTATTAGTTCTTTTCTCTTTCCAAAATATATGGAGGACCCTTCTGTAACACTTATATTCAAAAGCACATATGTTGTTCCACACCCATATGTTGCCACTGGGAATATGCATGCTCTTATCTTCTTCTTTGCGTTCATTCTTTACGACCAATTTTAATCACTCTTGTGATATGTTTGATCTTGCCAAGAATGTGTATACGTTGCACATTGGTTTGGTAGGCCCCTAAACACATAGACTTCTACACGTTTAAGACATGTGCATCCGATTTCAGCCAAATCTCCTTAGTCGCTCTTCGACATGCATGGCAGGTAACAGTAGTTCTATTCTTTACACCCAAATTTGGGCCCCGGTAACCACTCGGGCGATGCTCTTATTATTCTCATCTTTGTTTTTAACCAGTTCCATTCCATACTGTTTTTAGTTTTTTTAATTATTTGTAAGGCCATGTTTGTTCTTCTTTTAATTTCCCTCTTCTCATTTCCATCAAGTGTAGTAACCTCATTGTATTCTTATCATTCCCAAACGTTATGTGCCATGTTGCGCCAGGCCCATTTGTTGTGTGCCATGTTGCATCAAGCCCATTTGTTATGATGCCATATTGCTTCAAGATGTCTCAGAAAAATAATAAATATAAAATGAACATATATCAGGACAAGTGAAGAAATCAGAGAAATGCCGGGATAGCGCTTTATGGGAAAATTGCTTGCAGATCTATGTAATGTATAATGATACTTCTTCTTCTCAGTGATCTCTGGTCAGCGCTAATTTACTGTGGACCACAAACTGGGCAGTCAGCTTCAGGTCTGTCAGGTTTCCAAGCTTAGTTTTTAGTCACTGGGTGTGGCCACATGTTGCTTCTCAGCTCACCCAGGAGAGGACAGTTTTATGATAATGTTGCTTCAAAGATATTTGTCCTTTTCAGATGACCTCCTAGGACTCAAATGTCAATATTAGACTTCATGGCATGAGTCAGCTGAGATGACCTCCCTAGGACCAAAATGTCAATATTAGACTTCATGGCATGTGTCAGCTCAGACGACCTCCTTATAACCTATCAGATATGACACCATGCTAGAGTATAACTCAGCAATGTGCTACTTTAAAGTGAGGTTTATGCTTATAAAAGCTTACAGTAGACTGTCTGTACAAATTTGTATCCTGCTTATAAATGCATATGGTAATCAGCGCCAGGTTGTTACTGGGCACTTAACCATAAAATGTAGAGTCCAAGGGTAGTCAAAAACAATGAAACATCATATTCAGTAACAATGATAGGTGTAGCTAGTTTCAGACACACTGTATGTAGTTGTCCCACAATGACTACATACTTCAATGAAGTAGCTACAACAACCACTTGATCCAATAATAATGTTTCATAAAACAATGTGGGTGCATCAGAATATATAAATGCCTTTATTAGCTAAAGTTTCACAGATTTCAATGAAATCTTACAGTAGTAAATAGTTTCTTCTGTGGTTATCAATTATATGAGTACTATCATCATAAATCAATATAGATGGAGACTGTAGTAAAACTATGTAGAATGGCAAAACACGTAATAACAAAGTACTGTAGTTTTAAAAAACAATGACAATACACAGCAACATTTCGTGGTTACAGACGGGACAGAAGTCTTAAGGATATGTTGGTACAGAGTCGCCTTAAGGGGATTCTGGTCTTGAAACTTTTTTGTTGCTTTGGTATTAATGTAAATTTGTATACATTTGAAAGATTATGACTTAGAATAGAGAAAGAAAATAGTTTTAAAATCAACGCGCGTTAGGAAACAATAAAAATGGCGCAAGCACAAAATTTCAAATCCTCAGCTTTGAAGTTAAGAATATAAATGAATTCGTTTTCAGTCTAAGTAGCAATTGTAATATCTACAAATTACATCTTTTAGGATATATTAATATTACATTTTTATGAATTTGTGAAACACACCCCAAAACAGCTTTTTTGACTAAATTTTGAGGAATTTTTCCAAAATTTATAAAAATTAAATATTTAATATATCCTAAAATCATGTGTAATATTTTAGATATTACAATTGCAATCTAGAGTGAAAACAGAATTCATTTATATTCATTAGATTCAGAAGCCTTAGGTTGAAATTTTTTTGTGGCCATTTTGTATTGTTTCATGCAACACTGACATTTTTTTTTTACTAATTTTTTTCTACTGTTCTAAGTCATACTCTTTCAAAGTGTATTTTATATTAATATGAAAACAACGAAAATAGATTCTTGATTTTCAAGACCGAATCCCCAATATCCAGTCATTTTGGCACTGTCCAGTGTTCTGAAATAAATTTTCCAGATGAATAGTCATTTTATCTTATGAACTATGTCCTCAGATTCCCTGCCAGACATTGTAAATGATGGAGTCATCCAAGCACTTTATCCATCAGGGTTACAGTTTGATAGATAAAACATTGTGAAGTCCGTCTGTGTGTGCATCTGAGAACAAAGACTATTCATTCATCTACAGTGTTCTGTATTGTTTTGTGCATTATATATAAATCTACTAGTTGTTCTATCTTTGTGTAGTATAAATCTACTAGTTGTTCTATCTTTGTGTAGTATAAATCTGCAGGTTAGTCTTTCTTCCTGCACGTTATATTGCAAACAAAATTATGTTTGACCATAGGACATGCAGAATAAACAAAGTCAATGATTTTATCAAATGTTTATTTGGTGTTGGTTAATTTTCAATTTCCCTTTAAGATATGAACATACTGAATGCAGTATCTACCCTAGGATCCTTGTCTTATTGGTGGAGTCGAACATGCTGAATGCAGTATCTACCCTAGGAGATCCTTGTCTTATCGGTGGAGTCGAACATGCTGAATGCAGTATCTACCTTAGGAGATCCTTGTCTTATCGGTGGAGTCGAACATACTGAATGCAGTATCTACCCTAGGATCCTTGTATTATCGGTGGAGTCGAACATACTGAATGCAGTATCTACCTCAGGATCCTTCTGTCATCTGTGAAGTTGAACATACTTAATGCAGTATCTACCCTAGGATCCTTCTGTCATCTGTGAAGTTGAACATACTTAATGCAGCATTTTCGCTAGGATCCTTCTCTCATCTTAAGTTGAACATACTTAATCAGCATCTTCCCTAGGATCCTTCTCTCATCTATGAAGGGGTACTTAATGCAGTATCTTCCTAGATCCTTCTCATCTATGAAGTTGAACATACTTAATGCAGTATCTTCCCTAGGATCTCTCTCATCTGTGGAGTTATCCCTTTGCCTTAATGTCTGCTTTGCTTGCATTCTTTCACACTATGTTCATCTTTGGCAGGAATCAAACCTTAGTTACATCTGCTTGTCCAAGAAAACTAAACCATCCACACAAGTTGTCTATGAAGACTATTTCAAAATAAAATGGACAAAAAAATTCCAGATACAAGTTTTTACAAGAGCCATGGCCCCAAGTGTCAACACCCTGTGCAGAAAGCCCAGGTGAGTTTGGGCCCATCACATTGGTAAATGCCTGATAAATGCATCACAAAAACAGTTATGTATGGCAAGCTTGATGGGGGCAGATGATTGTCTGGGGGCAAAAAAAACGCTTTAAAGACATTCTTACATCGTCACTAAAATGCTTCGATATAGACACTACATCCTGGGAATCCCTTTGATAAGATCGCCTTGTAGTGCCAGGACCCGAAAGGGGAAGCAAAGAATATACCACTGCTGCCTACAAGGGCATGTCAAAGAGGCGATTGATGTATGATCTAGTGAAGCTACCCTAGGTAAATAAAAGCATCGCAGAAATTGGATGTGCTGTCCTAATTGTAGGCGCATAATCGAACAACGCTCTTAGGCTCAGATCACATAAATCACACAGAGTGGTTAACAAGTGGTCGATATGGAAAGATATTCAAAGAAGAAAGATCCCCACATGTGGGCTCTGTAATAACACAAGATGAATTCGCAGCTGAGAATTGTCACTGCTTAGTCAAGGCGTTGGAAAAGACAAAACACCTACATGTTCAATCTTGTTCATTATGCCCCACCAGTGGTAGGATTGACAGAATTTGGGACTCTAAGTCCTCCGCCATTACCTGAGAGGTCCAATAACACAAGTCAGACTTTTCGATGGATGGCTATTAAGGCTTGTTCCAGATATATGGAAACTAGTACAAAATCAAATCCATAGAACGTTTAATGTATTCATCTATTAGCATCTATTATAGTACAAAAGATAATTACAGGCATCTTATGTTCTCAGTTCCATGCATATTCTTTTTTCATGAAATCGTATTTTCCATTAATGTATTCTACAAAAGTGGAGTTAGTGTATTCCATTCACTTTGATCCGTATTTTGTAGGAATTTTATTTTTTTTCGAATTAATTTGCCAGGCAGCTTATTTCCCGCATTTTAGTTTGAACTGCTAAGGTTCTTTACATGTTCAAATTTAACATGGAACCTACGTTTATTTTCCGTCTCCCCCAGGATTAGGAACCCCGATCTCACCTACACTGAGATCAGGCACCTGTGGAAAAAATATCCAGATAACTCCACGAGGGAGTGAACAGAGTACATGTGGCATGAGACAAGCATCTAACCTCTACACCACAGAGATCCCTGCCTGAACGCAAGGGCTTTACTCAGAGACCAGTGTATGCAGAGGAGCAGGGAAAAAATAGCTGTGGGTCGACATTAGTAAAGTAAGTGTTCATGAATCACTGCTGTTTTAGTCAACAAACCATTTAAAGATTACTTTTAAAACAAAGGAATATGAATCCTGGTTGCTGACTAACAACCTTCACACACATTCTGGAAAAGTTAATAAAATGTGTCAAGATTAGCACAGCTTCAAAATAATGGAACATTGAAGACAACAATGGCTCAGAAGACATTATAGTAATGTATATAATGGAACATTGAAAAAAAAATGGCTCAAAGACATTATAGTAATGTATATAATGGAACATTGAAGACAACAATGGCTCAGAAGACATTATAGTAATGTATATAATGGAACATTGAAGACAACAATGGCTCAGACTGCATGTAACAGTAGACTGTTATGAACTTCCAGTCAGCTATTCATAACGATGGCACCCTGTTAGTCTTGTTACAAGACAGTGGATGTAGCTCCAATGTTGGTCCAGAACACCAAAATTTTTTTC
>JADZMA010001101.1:0-25209 GCA_020796225.1 Arion vulgaris
GATCCGTGAGTTCTATTTGAGATACCGTGAGATTTGTTTGGCCAAATATCCAAGGTGTTGGAGAGGGATGATAGCGATGTACTGCAGTTGTTTAGTCAATGTCTGTTGATAGTCTGTTAGAAGAGGAACATATACTGCAGTTTAGTGACCAGTGGCAAGATGAGGGACACTGACAGATGAAGTCAGAATGAGTGGTCTGTTTAACCAGCAAGCAATGGATACCATCAGCATGCATGCCCTTAGGCACCTGCATGTGAAGAATAAACATACAAGTATATACGCCAGACTAGAGTGTAACGAGCTGGGTTTCATACACGCCCAGTAACCAATAACATGACATACAACAGAAATAACTCACCCTTCATTGTTGATTTTAACAATTAACTGTTTCTGTAGATCTGCACCTTCAGCTTTCTTTCTACTTTCAGTTATATTGGAGAGATGTATTTTCATATCCATTTTACTAAATGGAATACTTGATGCTGAGTATTGGTTGGTGAGATTTTGTTGTGAGGCGTCAAGTTTAGCAGTATAAAATACAATTAAATCAAATTTTACAGCGAGGAATATAAGAAGAATGATGGTTTGTGATGTCAGCAAGAGACCGAACAAATACTTCTTTCTAGACATCATTATTGAATCCTGGACGATGTATGATGTGTTTTGACAAGGAAAAACCCTGGGATTTCGTTCGGCAACAGTGTTTGATGCTACACGTTTACTTAATACTTATAACATCAACAACTCTGAATACATCATTTCAGCTCTATTCTCCGTGTGAATGTTCTTTCCTAGTACTTTATCTATCCAGTGTTTCCTGCAACAACAATGGAGAACATGTCTATTTATAGTCTAATCTATTAATGAACATTAGTTTTGTTTACAAGTGAATACAATCTTGAGTGAAAGATAATATTTCATGTGTGTTTTGTTTTCAGTACATGTGTAATTAGGTGTGTGTGTTTGTGATGAAACATTGACAACGATATCTGTACAAATCTATCAGCATCTTGATATGCTGTGCATTAATCAGACAACTCGGAGAGACGTTAAATGAATAAAACAATGACGAGAGAGAATGTTTACTTTTAAAGTATATCTTCTTCATTCTACTTTTCTCTAATCATGTTTTACAGCGTTAGGATAAGAAGAGATTTCTACAACGGATTTTTGTGTGTGCTTCATAAACACTGTTTATCGTCTTCTTTGTTATCTCTGAGGTCCAGCTTTTCCATGGATGATATTTTGCTTTGTATCCATTATATCGAAGTAGCATTACTCTTTGAGACGCACTATCTGTTGGTAATCAATTATGTGACCAAAGCATTTAATTTGTTATGTCTTGATCAAGTTCAGTACTGATGATGTACTCACTAACTAATATGGTATATTTATATACCTAAATCTTCTGACTTCACTAACGATTTCGTATAAACAATGACATACATGAAGTAGCTGCTTTAAACGATTGAAACTCTTGATGTACATAACACAGTCACGGTGTAGTAGTTTGTGAGACATACAGAACTGCAGCAACAGAACAAAGAAGACAATCCCAAATAGCAACACCACATACAACATATTGCAAACACTGCTTCACACTGTCCAAGACTGCATAACTTAAGAGTGACAACACTGATTATATTGACATTTATCCCACGACAACTATCACATTTTGTTGAGTTTGTTAGAAAGTATGTAACTTGTGTCGTTTTCTTTATATCTTAACTCTTTCCATACCATAAACCGTACTGAGTTTTGCAGCAAATATTTGATGACACTATCATTTATATTACCCAAGGTTCTGTGTTAAAGTTGCTTGCAGTATTTCGATTACTGTAAGTAATAATGTTTTGCAGTATTCATATTAGTATACAGGCTACCATAAAATATAATATTTATATATACATTTGTTTTGCTATTTTTAGATGTGATAAAAACTTGAGAAAAAATTGTAGCATAAAGTTAAAAAAAATGGGTTTACAGACGAATGTTTTACTTTATTGCAACGGGTTTCAATATGACCTGTTTTTGCTGGCACGAACTCCGTAGCTCCAGCAACAATCCTAGACGTCTTCGGAAAGAATTGTCCATTTGATTCGGTCCGGATTCGAGCCCACAACCCTCAGAACGACATACAAACGTCTTAACCACTTGACCATAGAGATCTCCATTAGTAAGTGCAGGAAGGAGTTGTTTATGAAAAGTTAATGTAGTCGCTAACGATGTGATTGACACACATTTGTATTTTATTATAGCAGTTAATGGTATGAGATGAGTTACAAGTGTTCTCACTGTATTTAATGTTATTTTCATCCCATATTGCACATTAGAATTATATCCAAAAATAATTACACTGAACAAAATCATTAGATACAGCTCAGACGAATAAGAAGAACATGTTGATTAACATAATAATAATAATAATAATTCCTCTCGTCCCTTTTATACGTTACATAGAGGCCGGTAAATAATTTCTCCATACCGTTCTATCCTGGCAGTTCGCTCAATCTCCTCCGTGGACTGAGACCGATATTTCTTGCCTCTCACAGTAAAGTTCATTTCCAGATCTCCTTAGGTCGTCTCCTCTTTCTTAAACCCTCTGCATCTCACTTCAATGCCTGCTTTGATATTCTTTGATCATTTCCTCTCAAGGTGTGTCCAACATATCTCCATCTTCTCTTTCTTATAACAGTTCCTCCTGGTGGTTGACTGGACATGTTTGATTTCATCACGTCTCCTGAATTCTTTCCATTTTATATTCATTATTTTTCGCAGACATCTATTTTCAATTGCATTCAATTTGCTTTCAACTGATTAATAACATACTTCTAAAATTCTTCTGTCATTTCTTTGCCTTTGTAATTTGGTGTGACTGAAAATGAGATATTCAAAATCTGCCTGAGTTCAAATTGACACTATACAATTGTCAAACTGACATATTACATGCATGGGGAGACACACAATTTATCGCTTATTGTGGAATACAAACGCTAAAAATAAGTCTTGACATTCCATAGTCGCGGATAATTTTTGTACCACTTGAAAACATTTCAAATGTATATGGTCATAGGTTGAAGACTAACTAAACATCATCTTTGATACTCTCCAGTAAAAGTGTTTTATAATTGTCAGCGGTAAACATGACCCAACCTGTCTATACATCAATATTTAACTGTTGAAATTAACGAAAGCACATATATGTTTTTATAGCAATATAAAAACAAAATGTATGTGCTTTTGAATATAAGTGTTACAGAAGAGTCCTTCGTATATCTTAGACAGAGAAGAGAACAAATAGATCTATCCAGAAAGAACTCAAAATCAAAGAAAACTGGCTGATACTACAAATCAGAAAGCGGAAATATAGGTATTTTGGACATATAAAAAGACACGAAGTGCTGGAGAAAACCCTCATGGAAGGAGGCATACCGGCAAAGAGAAGAAGAAGAAGACCAAGTAGATGGTGGATTCAGGATGTAACTGATGGTTTGAACATGACTGCTGCAGAGACGGGACATCTGGCCTATAAGAGCAAGAATTCTCGGTGGACTGTTAGGTGGAAAAATTCTGCCCAGGACACGATATTTGATGATGATGATGATGATGAATAACGAAAAGGAGTTCATCAAAAGTAAAAATAATAATTCACAAATACTTATGTATGCACTTAACGCTCTTTAAACTTTGAGTTTGTTCAATGTTTTTTAACACAGTCCGTGCCTTTACATCAATGTTGCACAATTTGTGCGTTATGTTTCTCCCTTCGATTGGAACGTAATGTGTGGTTAAGAAAATGACTTCAATATATTTGTATGCTCAGTTATCTCGAGAAAGTGATAATTCGACGTTCAGTTTTTTTACGTATTCTAAGCAAGCTGAATATTTTATTATCACATCTTCTTTTTTGTGATCGATATTTTTGATTATTATACCGTTAGACCTGTTCTTATGATGAAGTCGACTTTTATCTGGAGCTCATCTCTGGTGCCATGTAATTTTGAATGTAGTGTTGAGTTGTAGGGCCAGCATTCCCTTCTAGGGGGGACATACAGGGAGAGTCTTGCAGGACATGTTTTGTGGTTTGATCAGCGGTGCCACATGGGCACAGAGGAAATGGGGACAATCGTAGCCTATGTAGGTGTTTGTTCAGTCTGTTATGTCATATTCTAAGTCGGAAGATGATAGTCTGTCCTTGTCTGTCGATTGTGTATGGTAGTCGTCGTTGGATTGTTTAGGTTCTTTTGTAATGTCCACGATAGCTCCTTTTTTAAATATGTGATTTCGTTTTCTACTTGTTCACATTCTGCTCCCTTTTTTTTCAAATTTGCCTATCTTCTCATTACCTGGCACTCTCCACTTTGATAGTGCTAACTGGAGTGCTCATTACTACTGCTACTACTACTACTACAGCTACTACTACTACTACTGCATACTCCTGTTGCTACTACTACTTCTACAGCTACTACTCATGTTACTACTACTACAGCTACTACTCATGTTACTACTACTACAGCTACTACTATCGAAATAGGGGGAAGACTGCAGTAAACTTGGTAAATAGTGAAACACGTACAAACAAAGTACTATAGTTTTACAAAATACAGAAAGAGTGACGATAAACAGCAACGTTTGACCAAGAAGGCTTTATCACAAACGAACAAACAGGAGTGACAAATTAAAATGAAACACAAATGGACGACCAAATACAAACGTATCTAAGGAAAATCTGAATAAAAACGAATAACGAAATAAATGTAACACAAAAACACACATAAAAACTAGAAATAGAACGGAAAAGAAACAATGAAACATCTAGTAAATATATAACTTGAATACATGCAACATATACCCAAAAGATCACAAAGCATGGAAGAGAATGTACTAAGAAGCATAAGAATGTAATACGTTGAGCCCGCGTGGTCGCAAGGTACCCTACAAAGAAATCAACCGATTCTCCAGAGCAATCGACTACGATCATCAGAGGAACATGATCGGATGGCTGTGACCTGGACATAGCAAGCTCCTGAATGGCCAGTATCATTGAAATGGGTAGCTACAGGGTCACAGAGCATTGGCGTATATCGCGCAAGGTTGCGAATCGGTCACTGAGTCTTCGCCGGTTTCCCCAATATAGGCCTTGTTGCACCGCTTGCAGATAATGGCATAGATAATATTACGGGACTCGCACTTGAAACTGTCTTCAACAACGAACGTGGCTTTTGGAAAAGACACCGTGCGGTTGTGACATAAGCACAAGTGTTGCAGCGCCGACGGCCACACTGGATGGTGCCAAATGACTCTGTATATCAGTCTTGAGGCGACTGTGAACCAACATATCCTTAAGGCTTCTGTCCCGTCTGTACGCCACCAAAGGATAGTGTTGAAGACTGAACGTGTCTCAGGATCAGACTGAAGAATGGAGAGATGACGGAATAAGACTTTCTACACAAGGGAACTATGAGGGTGGAAAGTTAAGACAAGTTTTACCCTGTCAGAATTGGAAGTTCTATGCTGGTTAGAGAGAGCCTCTGGCGAGAAATTTGCTGAATGCGCCGCATAGCAGAAGCAAGCACCTTATCCGGGTATAAGCGCTTACGAAAGAAATCCAGCATCTCGTGAGCTTCTATCGAGAAAATCGTCGTCCTCGCTACAGAGGCGACGAAGGCGCAAGAGTTGAGAGAATGGTAAGAGTCACGACAAGCCTGGGAATGGGAAGAGGTATAAAGAAGAAAACTATGTGCATCAGTAGGCTTGTAGTATACTGATGTAGTGATGGTAGATAGGCTGATAGTGATAGTGATGTCAAGAAAGTTGACACAAGAGGTAGAGATGTGAGATGTAAACCGAATAGCCGGATTGAAGACATTAATGAAATTAATGAAGCGTGACAAATCGGTTTCAGGCATATCGGTAATGCCAATACAATCATCAATGTATCTATGATACACAGACGGAAGAGGCCATCATACGAATTCCATACTAGGTGCTCAAGATGACCCATGAATAGACAGCATAACTGGGGCCCATTTTAGTACCAATGGCGACCCCACTGATCTGCTCAAAGAACTGGTCATTGAACTGAAAGGAGTTGAGAGTTAGTACTAGTTCTGCAAGACGAAGGAGAGTAAAGTTGGAGACAAGTGGGTTAGTTCTCCTGTTGAGAAAGAACTGGAGAGCTTGAAGTCCGTCGGAATGAGGTATGGAGGTGTACAATGAGCACACATCAAGGAGGAAGAGACGGCAAGTCCTGCCAGGCAACAACTCAATAGACGAAAAAACAGACAAGGTGTGGTTCGTATCTTCAAGAATGAAGGTAGTGTGGTGACTATAGGATTGAAGATACTATCAAGAAATTGGAGTCTTGTTCCGTAGGACAAGAGCAAGAGGAAACGATGGGCCACCCGATTGTTCAGTTTATGTCTATTCATGGGTCATCTTGAGCACCTATTATGGAATTCTATGATGGCTCTTCCGTCTGTGTATCATAGATACATTGATGATTGTATTGGCATTACTGATATGCCTGAAGCCGATTTGTCACGCTTCATTAATTTAATTAATGTCTTCAATCCGGCTATTCGGTTTACATCTCACATCTTTACCTCTTGTGTCAACTTTCTTGACATCACTATCACTATCAGCCTATCTACCATCACTACATCAGTATACTACAAGCCTACTGATGCACATAGTTTTCTTCTTTATACCTCTTCCAATTCCCAGGCTTGTCGTGACTCTTTACCATTCTCTCAACTTTGCGCCTTCGTCTCCTCTGTAGCGAGGACGACGATTTTCTCGATAGAGCTCACGAGATGCTGGATTTATTTCGTAAGCGCTTATACCCGGATAAGGTGCTTGCTTCTGCTATGCGGCGTGTTCAGCAAATTTCTCGCCAGGAGGCTCTCTAACCAGCATAGAACTTCCAATTCTGACAGGGTAAAACTTGTCTTAACTTTCCACCCTCATAGTTCCCTTGTGAAGAAAGTCTTATTCCGTCATCTCTCCATTCTTCAGTCTGATCCTGAGACACGTTCAATCTTCCAACACTATCCTTTGGTGGCGTACAGACGGGACAGAAGCCTAAGGATATGTTGGTTCACAGTCGCCTCAAGACTGATATACAGAGTCATTTTGGCACCATCCAGTGTGGCCGTCGGCGCTGCAACACTTGTGCTTATGTCATACAGACCGGCACGGTGTCTTTTCCAAAAGCCACGTTCGTTGTTGAAGACAGTTTCACGTGCGAGTCCCGTAATATTATCTATGCCATTATCTGCAAGCGGTGCAACAAGGCCTATATTGGGGAAACCGGCAGAAGACTCAGTGACCGATTCGCCCAACACTTGCGCGATATACGCCAATGCTCTGTGACCCTGTAGCTACCCATTTCAATGATACTGGTCATTCAAGAGCTTGCGATGTCCAGGTCACAGCCATCCGATCATGTTCCTCTGATGATCGTAGTCGATTTGCTCGGAGAATCGGTTGATTTCTTTGTATGGTACCTTGCGACCACGCGGCTCAACGTATTACATTCTTATGCTTCTTAGTACTTTCTTCCCATGCTTTGTAATCTATATGGGTATATGTTGCATGTATTACATTCTTATGCTTCTTAGTACTTTCTCTTCCCATGCTTTGTGATCTATATGGGTATATGTTGCATGTATTTAAGTTATATATTTACTAGATGTTTCATTGTTTATTTTCCTTTCTATTTCTAGTTTTTATGTGTGTTTTGTGTTACATTTATTTCGTTATTCGTTTTTATTCCAGATTTTCCTTAGATATGTTTGTATTTGGTCGTCCATTTGTGTTTCATTTTAATTTGTCACTCCTGTTTGTTCGTTTGCTTGATAAAGGCCTTCTTGGTCGAAACGTTGCTGTTTATCGTCACTGTTTCTGTATTTTGTAAACTATAGTACTTTGTTTGTACGTGTTTCACAGCTACTACTACTACTACTGCATACTCCTGTTGCTACTACTACTACTGCTACTACTACTTCTACAGCTACTACTCATGTTACTACTACTACAGCTACTACTCATGTTACTACTACTACAGCTACTACTCATGTTACTACTACTACTGATACTACTACTACTACTACTGTTACTATTACTACTGCTACTACTACTACTACTACTACATACTCCTGTTGCTACTACTACTACTGCTCATATTGTTACTACTACTACTGCTACTACTACTACTACTACAGCATACTACTCATGTTACTACTACACTGCTACTACTACTACTATTGTTACTATTACTACTGCTGCTACTACTACTACTACTGCTACTACTACTACTACTGCTGCTACTACTACTGCTACTACTACTACTACTACATACCCTGTTGCTACTACTACTACTGCTCATATTGTTACTACTACTACTGCTACTACTACTACATCTACTACTCATGTTACTACTACTACTGCTACTACTCCTGTTGCTACTACTACGGCTACTAATGCTACTACTCCTGTTGCTACTACTGTTACTACTACTGTTACTACTACTGTTACTATTACTACTGCTGATACTACTCATGTTGCTAGTACTACTGCTAATACTACTAGTGTTACTACTACTATTGCTACTACTACTGCTATTACTACTACTAAACATCATTGTTCTCAGTTTAACATAGGGCTGACACTTTTGCTCTCCATGAATTATACGAATTTTTGCGAATTCTATTCTGGGTCGTCTTCTTCAATTCCACCGACATGGTGTTTATGTATGTTTGAGTGTGTTTGTGTATGCTTACGCGTGTGTGTATTATATATACAGGGTGTTTGTAAAGTCTCACAACACTTCATATGTAAAACAAATGTAAAAAAACAAAGTACATGACGTCAGCAAAAAATGTGTTCCATACTCAATTGTGACGGAATATGCAGTGAATGACTTTTGTCTGCTAGGGTCATTCTTTCTACTCAAACCATAATGGTGTTTTCATCAGAAGAAAGAATATTTGACAATATGAAGAAATGTGTACAGACATATCTTGAAGCCTGTGGTGGATATTTTCAACATCTGCTATAATGAATATTTCATTTGTTCTTTCTAGTTTACCAAGAACAACAGTAGACTATAGCAGTAACTATTGTGGTTAATTTCACTACTTTGTTTTAGCACATTTTTTTATGACTTCATGTACTACAATTTTTCAAGCTGAACTACATATGAAATGTTGTGAGACTTTACAAACACCCTGAATATAATCTGTGTATGTACATATATGTCTACTTACATACATGTATATATATATATTTAAAATAAATAGAAATCCAAATACACTAAATTATTTCAGCATCTGACTAACTTCACCTGCAGTACTACTAATAGCCAAAACATTTATCACAGACTAAAATACTATTAACATTTCCTTCTCTGTTTGCTTAGAGCAGATACGTATACCTGTACGTGTTAAAGGACGATGCCTGGCACACGTGCTGACAAATGTACTGACATACATACTAGTTAGTTACACATTTTAATGTTATCACAATGTCATTCTACTAGCGGTGAACGGATCTAGGAAACGCTTGTGAGCAATTAAAAGTACAACGTTAAATGTTTTTTATACCTGCTAGATAAAGTTGTGGTATCATCTCCCGCTGCATACATCTTCTGTTGAAGCATTCTGAAGCAAGATATCAAAGAAACCGGCAGATTTGTGGGCATGCTACTACAAGTTAATGGATTTAATAGTCATTAGCTCAGTCAATGTTCGCGACAGAATATTGGCATGCGCAGTAAAGCACATCAAACGCATGAGTGCGTCATTTTAACTGATGTGTTGCAGCCATTGTTAGGAAAGGTCGACACGATGAACAAAATCTACACATCTGTGTCCTTCTCTGATTTTTGCAGTTAGTCATAGTCATTCACAGAAGCATCCATTCAAACACACACTACACAGTGCCGGATTAAGCCAGCGCGGGGCCTGTAGCAAATGTAACCAAGAAGCCCTAGGTTTTGTATGATAATAAAATAAAACACAAATTTTACAAAGTTTTCTTCATTTAATGGGAACAAATTTAGATATAATCAGAGACGGGTCGTCATTAAGGGCTAGTGGGGCCCGGCCCCACCAAAAATTTTGAGTAACCTGTACTTATTATTTTAGACATTATTTGTTCATAATTATTACTTGCAACAAGATACTGATTATCTTTGAAAGTTGATATATAACGCTAAAATATCATACACAGTCTGAAATTTGAAATTCATAATTTTTACCCTAATTAGTATACCCTTACTGGTCATTAGGGGCCAGTAAAACCGGTCCTACCACCAAAAAAAATGAACGTGTACTTATTATTTTAGAAATTATTTGTTGGTAATTATTACTTTTAACTAACACCATGGAGCGCCCTGCAGGGGCAGAGGCACTTGCCCCCTGGATTGCTTGAAAATAGTCAAATAATGTTACTTTCATTACTACTCCTTGTACAAAGATTTTAATGAATGTGCCAGAAACCATACCAGCTCAGCATGGCATCGTGGGTCTCAACAAGAGCTGTTCAAGTTGATCTTCCAGAAGTCCAACTGCAAGTTCAAAACCTGCTCAGTGTAGTAAAACTTCACCGAGGTGATTCCGATAACTATTTCAGGGATATTTTTGAGAAAACAGTACAACTTGCACAGAAAGTGGATATTGAACTGATTATCCCAAGACATTGTGGAAGACAAAAGCATCGAAGTAATCCGGGAACCATAAGTGTTGAAGAGTACTTCAGACAAACAGTTTACATTCCATACTTAGATTCTCTAATTAACTCAATGGAGAGTCGATTTTGTGAAGCCAACAGTGCACAATTTAACTTAGCGTTGCTACATCCTTCGAAATTGTGCAAACTAAATCGTCAACAGTTTAAGGATATAATGTCTACTATTAATAAAGTATACCACATTGGTAATTTTGAAACTGAAGCCTTGAGTTGGTTTGATTTTTGGAAAACGCAAGAATACAAAAGTAGCCAAGATTTCATCGACTTGTTACCTTTTACAAAGTTTTATCCGAGTGTCAGGTATGCCTTACTAGTTTTGCTAACATTACCAGCAACAACATGTACGGTGGAGCGATCGTTCAGCACATTACGTCGTGTAAAAAACATGGCTTAGATCTACAATGTCAGATGAACGTCTGTCTGGATTGTGCATGTTAAGCGTACACAGAGACAAAGTGAACCGCAACAAAAAAGACTTTATGGACAAAATTGTAGATATGTTTGGTAGCGATAACAGACGACACCAGTTCTTGTTTAAAGAATACATTTTATTTTAAATTTATGTTGTAATATTTTTGGTTATATACATATATTGTGTTCATAAAAATGTTGTTGCTACAGTATGCCCTTCATTACTAGCTAAACACGTAAACACAAAGTACTACAGTTTTACAAAATACATCAACAGTGACGATAAACAGCAACGTTTCGACCAAAGGCCTTTATCAAGCAAACATTACAACAAGAATGACGAATTTCGAGGAACACTACAAATGGACGATTACATGTGGAAACATAAACCTATCTAATGAAAATCTGGGAATAAAACGAACAACGAAATGAGTGCAACACAAAAACCGAAAGGGGAAAAAGAAGAAAACAATAAACAATATAGTGGATAAATGACACATATATGGAGCAAACACACGTATAGATAACAAGGCACGAGATAAGACAGTACTAAGAAGCATAGGAATGTAATGCGTTGAGCCCAAGAGGTCGCAAAGTGCCATAGAATGAAATAAAACGGTTCTCCAGGGCGAATCGACTGCGATCATCGGAGGAACATGATCGGATGGCTGTGACCTGGACATCGTCAACTCCTGAATGGCCAGTTTCGTTGAAATGAGTGGCCACAGGAGTCACAGAGCGTTGGCGAATATCGCGTAAGTGTTGGGCGAATCGGTCACTGAGTCTCTTACCGGTTTCGCCAATATAGGACTTGTTGCATCGTTTGCAGGTGATGGCATAGATGATATTGCGGGACTCACACGTGAAACTGTCTTGAATGGCATACGTAGCTTTTGGAAAAGAGTGGGGGTCTGTATTACATATGCACATGTATTACAGCGCCGACGTCCGCACTGGATGGTGCCAAAGTGACTCTGGATATTAGGCTTGAGGCGACTGTGTACCAACAAATCCTTGAGGCTTCTGTCCCGTCTGTAAGCCACCAAAGGATAGTGTTGGAAGACTGAACGTGTCTCAGGATCAGACTGAAGAATAGGAGATGATGGAATAAGACCTTTTCACCAGGGAACTATGAGGGTGGAAAGTTAAGATAAGTTTAACCCTGTCAGACTTGGGGTTCTATGTATGTGAGAAGGGCCTCTGTCGAGCAATTAGCTGAACCCGATGCATGGCAGATGTAAGCACATTCTCCGGGTATAGGCGCTGGCGGAAGAAATCCAGCATCTCGTGAGCTCTATCAAGAAAATCGTCGTCCTCACTACAGAGGCGACGAAGGCGTAAGTTGAGAGAAGGTAAAGAGTCACGACAGGCCAGGGATGGGAAGAGGTATACAGAAGAAAGCTATGTGTATCAGTAGGCTTGTAGTATACTGATGTAGTGATATTGGATAGGCTGATGGTGATAGTGATGTCAAAAAAATTGACACAGGAGGTAGAGATGTGAGAGGTGAACCGAATAGCAGGATTGAAGGCATTGATGAAGGTGATGAAGCGTGACAAATCGGCTTCAAACATATCGGTAACTCCAATACAATCATCGATGTATCTATGATACACGGACGGAAGAGGACCATCATAGGTGTTCCATACTAAGTGTTCAAGATGACCCATGAATAGACAAGCATAGCTGGGTCCCATTGTAGTACCCATGGCGACCCCACTAATCTGTTCGAAGAACTGGTCATTGAACTGAAAGGAGTTGAGGGTGAGAACTAGTTCAGCAAGACGAAGGAGAGTCGAGGTGGAGACAAGAGGGTTAGTTCTCCTGTCGAGAAAGAACTGGAGAGCTTGAAGTCCGTCAGAATGAGGTATAGAGGTATACAGTGAGCAGACATCAAGGAGGAAGAGGCGATAAGTCCTGCAAGGCAACAACTTAATAGAAGAAAAAACAGACAAAGTGTGGTTAGTATCCTTCAAGAATGAAGGTAGTGTAGTGACTATAGGATTGAAGATACTATCAAGGAATTCGGAGATATGTTCCGTAGGACAAGAGCAAGCAGAAACAATAGGCCTACCAGGATTGTGAAGTTTATGAATTTTTGGGAGCATATAGAATGCGGGTTTGCCCAAACAACTGTCGATGACACATAGTGATGATGCGCCGGTGGGAAGGTCTTTGGAGGCAATGAGGTTCTTGATGACTGTACGGACCTTACTATTGTTGGATAGTGTAGCATCAGAAGGAATATTATTGTAGAATAGGGCATTACTACAGTGTCCTGTCCGTTCGTTCACCATACAAATACGCTACAGTAAATTAAAACTACATTAAAACATTACTAAAAATATTTTGCCCCCTCCCTAGAAAATTTTCTGCAGGCCACTCTGCTTAACACTGATTAGTTTTGAAAGTTGAATATATAACACTAACATATAAATATTATATCAGAATAATATAACAATCCTATTATTTATATAAAGCCGCGTAGCATGGTTGTTAGCGAACTCGCTTCTCAAGACTGGTGGTCTGGGTTCAGCTCCCACAGGAATTGCGCGTGGAATTTTTCCCAACCGCAACGGCTCTCAGGTCGACCCAGCCTCAACTGGGTACCAGACATGCTCTGGGAAAGTAAGACGGCCGGCGTGATGCTGACCACATCACCCATCGTGTGCCGACAGTCAATGAAAATACAGGCCTAACACTGTATTGACCTATATACCATGAAAGGGTTCCTTTACTTTTTACTTACTATTATTTATACAACATTTCCTTATTATAAAACATTATATATACCGAAGATCATCATTTTGCCTCTAATACTTCAAGCATTGTATCGTGCACTATTTCGGGGGCTAGTTTACAAGTTCCTATATAAGATGTAACATTGCGACCTCTGACCTTTGATCGCTATTGCAATGATAATTGCCAAAACAATGTCATTTTCATTCAGCCGGAAGATATATTCATACTTATGCATCCAAACTACTTCCTAGATAAACGAGGACTCTAGCTCAAATAGTCCGTTTAATTATCGATTGAATCTCCAATTTTATATAAAAATAGTAGAAAATTGTAGAAAATAATAGTAATAAATAACAAACTATTCTTATAATAAGAATAGTGTTATGGAATTGTTCCTTGCATTAATACATCTTGTCTCCAGCGATAAATGCGACGACATTCGTGACCTTTGAGCATGGTTCCCCTTGACGTCCGCTTCCGTGAACTCTGACCGGTCGACTGACGTCACTTGATCTAGGTTAGCAAGTTTACCCTTTTTAATGGCGAAACACGTAATAACAAGGTACTGTAGTTTTACAAATTACAAAAACTACTCCGTTCTGCTATCACTAACTAACTCTGTCCGAGAAAGAGTTACAAGGACAACAGGTTTCCTGCAACGAGCACCCTTGAAGGATCTAAGCTTTCAAGCACCTCTGAAGTCAGCGAGGTTTTCCGCAAGGTTGGGGGGCGTCCGTGAAAGAGTAATAGAAAGGTCGCACGCAAAAATCAGTCAGAAGCGCATTACCAGGCGCCATGACTTTCCGCCTGAATTAACAGCGGGCGAACGAGAGAAGAAGAAGAAAATGTGTGTATCTGTTATCTTGCTGGTACTTTAGTGTGCATATGTTAGTAGGGCATATCTTGTACTTCTTAAACAGATGGTACTGCAGCCTATTGTGCACAGGACGAAGCACGAATACGAAAGTATATTCTTCTCTACTACTAAGATTGTTCGTGTTCAGCGATCTCTGGCAATGTGCTTAATCCACTGTTGACCACAGATTTAGCACTCAGCTTCAGTTTTATCAGGTTTTCGCCAAAGCTCAGTTTCCATGTCAACTGGGTGTGGTCACATGCTTCTTCTCAACTTACCCAGGAGAGGACAGTCTTGCAGAACACACTCCGGTGTCTGTTCCGCCTGTTGGCACTGGCAGAGACCTGTTTGACTTCAATCACTCAATCTATGTAAATGTTTTGTAGGAGACAGGGCCAGCGTTGTATATTTTACAGTATGATGCAAGTCTTCGAAATGCCGCCCCTTAAATATTTTTCTTTAAAATAACTCTCTCTCTCTCTCTCTCCATTACACATATAATGCAAAGGTGACCCAATATTACCTACATAACTCTATATCTATCACACACAGGCACACGTTCCGTACCTGAGATATACTCAGTCCATGCAAATGCTACTTTTTAATTAAATAGATGAGACTGCAGTAAAACTATTTGATTGACAAAACACGTATTCACAAAGTACTGTAGTTTTACAAATTACAAAAACAATGACAAAATACAACAACGTTTCGACCAACAAGGCCTTTATCAAGCAAACGAACAGACTGAAATTTAACGATGATATCGTTCCCCGTTCCCATACTCCAACCTTTTTGGGAGTTAAGCTTGACAGTCGTCTGACATGGAAACATCACATAATGGAAACAAACAGAAAGGCTATGAGAAAACAAAGTGTGATGCGGAAGCTGGCTGGAACTACCTGGGGGCTGATATTCGAATCCTGAGTCAGGTGTACACTGGTGCAGTTAGACCGACCCTAGAATATGCATCATCGACATGGATATCAGCAGCCCATTCAAACAAATCGATACTGGAAAAAACACAAAACAGGTGTCTGCGTACTATTTTGGGAGCCATGAAATCTACACCAATTGTAGAAATGGAAAAGGCAGCCAACATCCAGCCCTTGGAAGACAGAAGAAGGAGAAAAGTGATTCTACAGACTGAAAGGATCAAAGAATGCCTCACCATCCACTGCATGGAAAAATGGCGCTAGAACAAAGAACAGACTAAAGCGCACAAGTCTAAACCACAAAGCAAAGAAATAGGAAAGTCATACTTGGAACTACTAAATCATAATTCCATACCTGAAGAATTGCTTTTGATCACTGGGAACCAGACTCAGTACCACTAAACTTCTCAACCTCCATCCCTAAATTATTAAGCAAAGATGCCGAGCCTAATCTAGTGAAAAAGCAATTACAATGGAACATCTCCATTACATGTTTCCAGAAGACAGCTGGATAAGAATTTACACAGATGGATCGGCAATGGAGGCAACCATGAATGGTGGAGCAGGAGTGTACATTAGGCACCCAGATGCTACCACTGTGTCTCTAGCGGTTCCTACTGGAAGAATATGTTCCAACTACAAAGCAGAACTCATAGCCCTTCTGATGGCAGCACAGCACATGAATAAGCTGCAAGCAGCTGCAAGCAAGATGGTATTTCTTACAGACTCATTGTCAGCTATACAAGCCCTGGAGGCTAAATCCACTGATAGCACAGTACAAAAACTACAAAGAGAACTTGCTCAGCTTTCAGAAAAGGCAGAAATTCACTTGCAGTGGATTCCATCTCACTGTGGCATTGCAGGCAATGAGAGTGCTGATGTCTTAGCTAAGGAGGGCAGTGCCAAAGTGCAAATTTACCAACCCTTGTCTTTTCAAGAGGTCAAAACCCTCATACAGAAAAATCTGCAGTAGACTGGAAGACAAACACTGGATATGATTATGGAAAAGACTCCCTCAAAGACCTAAGCAGAACAGACCAGGTCATTATATTTCGACTACGCACCGGACACTGCAGACTCAGCAAACACTTATACAGACTAGGAATAAGTCAAACAGCTCTCTGCCAGTGTCAGCAGGCAGAACAGACACCAGAGCATATCCTGCAAGACTGTCCTCTTCTGTGGAGCTGAGAAGCAACATGTGGCCACACCCAGTCGACCTGAAAACTAAGCTTTGGGAAACCTGACAGACCTGAAGCTGTCTGCCCAGTTTGTGGTCCACAGTAAATTAAGCGCATGACCAGAGATCGCTGAAGAAGAAGAAGAAGCAAACGAACAACAGGAGTGACAAATTTAAAAAAACAAATGGACGACCAAATACAAACGTTTCTAATGAAAATATGGGAATAAAAACGAATAACGAAATAAATTTAACACAAAAAACACACATAAAAACTATAAATAGAACGGAAGAGAAATAATGAAAAATCTAGTAAATATATAACTTGAATACATGCAACATATACCCATATAGATTACAAGACATGGGAAGAGAAAGTACTAGAAGCATAGGAATGTAATACGTTGAGCCCAGGTGGTCGCAAGGTACCATACAAAGAAATCAACCGATTCTCCAGAGCAAATCGACTGCGATCATCCGAGGAACATGATCGGATGGCTGTGACCTGGACATCGTGAGCTCTAAATGGTCAGTATCATTGAAAGAGTTGCTACAGGGTCACAGAGCATTGCCGTATGTCGCGCAAGTGTTGGGCGTATCGGTCACTGAGCCTCTTACCTGTTTCGCCGATATAGGCCTTGTTACACCCCTTACAGATAATGGCATAGATAAGATTACGGGACTCGCATGTGAAACCATCGTCAATAAGAAACGTGGCTAAAGGAAAGATACAGTACGCGTCTGTATCCATAAGCCACGTGATGCAACGCGACGCCACCTGGACAGTGCCAAAATAAGTCTGGATATTGGACTTAAGGCGACTGTGTACCAACATATCCTTAAGACTTCTGTCCCATCAGTAAGCCACCAAAGGAATAGTTGGGAAGACAGAATGGGTCTGGGATCTGACTTAGGATATACAGATGACGGAATAAAACATTTTCACCAGTGAACTATGGGGTGGTACGTTAAGATAGCTTTACTCTGTCAGGGTTAGTAGTCCTATGCTGGTGGGTGGGGAAACCTGCTGGCGGTGATTTTCTGAACTCGATGCATAGCCGAGACAAGCACCCTCTGGGGGAAAAAGGGCGCCTGCGAAATCAATCATTTCGCGGGGTCTATCAAGAAAATCATCGTCCTCGTTACAAAAAACGACAAAGGCGCAGAGCTGCAGAATGACAAAGAGCCCGACAACCCCGGGGATGGGAAGAAGTATAAAGGATAAAATACCTGTACCCTGTTTATTTGTTGATCATATTCATTTATTTTGCTTCCTCTGGATTTCTTGATAAAAAACCATTGTGCTCATCTTATAATAAATTTGAAATTTACTTTGAAGATATCATGTTTGTTATATGTGTATACATGTGTTTTTATGATATTGTCTCGTCTCAAATATATACAAGCACAATAGCTTATAGCATGTGTTTGTGCGGGACACTGTTGAACCTACCTGACTGTTCTGTGTCTAGTTGTAATGAGCGTTTGAGAAAAAACACCCCCCTGAGTCATTTTTAGAATGGCTCATTGGTTTGTTCTAAAAACGCTCGTATTGCTAGGTAGGCGATTGGTGTCATGGACTAGGGTAAGGGGTTTTCAGTCCCGTTTGTCTATTTTTTTCAGAGCTCTTAATATGTACCTGTTTATTGTTGATCTTTACATTTGTTATGTTGCACTCAAGTTGACCGATACAGCCTTGAAAGTCCTTCTTCTTCTTCTCTTCACCATTTACTTCTTTATAGAGTGCTTGAAATCTTTTTCTTTTTTTCTTGTTCTTCTCTTCCACCATTTACTTCTTTATAGAAGTGCTGGGAGTGAACGTCGTCTCTTTGTGTTTTTTCTAGGCACTTTGTAGCTGATATTCATGTTCGTTAGGCTTTTCTTGATGAAAGTTCATAACTTGAAAAGGCATTTCAATAATCACCTCTCTTGAAAACGAATGTCTGTTTAACACAGTATCACCAAATAATAGAATCTTTTTTTTACGTCTCACTTCGATATACACACATGAAATGAAATATGTAATTAGGTGCTAAACAGTCACATCACGACTCTTTGGCAGTCAGAAATTTTTTATTAGCACAATTTCTATTATATTCATGTGCTTCAATTTATGTTATGAATATGAAGTTTATACCCAAAACTATGTTTGCGATATATCTCGATTTTTTTAATGACAGTAATATATGTCTCACTATTTTTATATATATATATATTATAGTGTTTAAATTGTATCCCGGGTTTGTGTGTGTACACAGGCTGACGACTTTTTCAAGCAGAACTATCTACAACGAGTTTTACTGGCTTTACATTTTTTTTTTTACAATAAAAACTATAGTAGAAACATAAATTATTAATCAAAAAAAAGTGAATAAATGTTAAATATTCTAGGATATATTCATATAGTTCTATAAATACTACCAACCAGTTTCATGAACAATAGCTGCTTTATCACAATAAAACTTTGTACAAACAAAGTCATTGATTGTTCTCAATCATACCGGGGTGTCCAAAGTTGCTATGCAGTGCCCGGTTCATTTCCCCGTTGTCCCCTCCCCTACCGTCTGCCGGCTCTCTCCGTGGGTGCTCTTCACTGAGGTCCCAGGTGACCAGCGTTTTTTAAACAAATTAGAGTGTTTAAAGCAGGCCTCAATGTCTGAATAATGATGCATGGAATAATGGAATAGGACCTCAGTCTTTTTTGTTGTTCAGGAACTGGAATATATTAACAGGGGAAATGGGGCATTCATTTGCGGCTTTAGGGTGAAATTCTTGGATTGCCCAAGACAGCTACTCAAAGCATTTGTCAAAATGTTTCATTATCAGAACAAAAGTCAGAGGCGCGAAGACGATCAGATACGTCTGAAGGGTTGTATATTTTCCCTTTGCTGGAAGATTTCACCTCATTTGCAAGTAATAAATGCACTTGGGCGTGGTTCCAATCAAAATATGCGGAAAAGGATCATTAAAGAGAACTGGTGGAAGGAGGGGAAGTGTTGAGGACTATGTCAGCTAGAAAGACTCAAGCATTTACCGTTGGAGAAAACAAAGTCTGACCTACACTTGTATGTGCCATTAAAGTAAGGGCCTATTCAACAGGGTTCAACTTTTGGTCGTTCTTGTCAAGATCAATTATATATCACAATAAGAATGATCAAATTGGTCACTAAAGAACAACGCGAAAAAAGTTGCTATGCAGTGTAATATTGGGTTTTCGGACCGATTCTTGACGCATATGGGGAGACACTTTCAACTCTTGCTTTATAAAGCGGTAAATTTTTCCTATAGAATGTTTTGGGATACCCTGTATATTGAACATGAAAAATGTATAAACAGTATAGTAAATTCGCGTGACAACTAGACTAGTAATGTCATGTTTCATGTCATAAACGTGAACTCGTGTCAAATCTTCTAAAGTATATGATTGATAGGAGAAAAAAACCCCCAGACATTTGTGCGGACACATGATGGTGAACAAGATTATATGATTAAGATAATCAAACTTGGTTTCATCAATATCCAAACAACAATGTTTATGATTAATTTAGTTTTCATTTCATTTTCCTTAATCCTGGGTTGCTTCATATCGTCAGGATAAAATGAGATTTATCAAAAATCTTGTGTGCGCTTCTTCGTACATTGTATCTTTTCATTGCTTTATTATTTCTGAACCCCTTTTACATGGGTAACCTTTTGTCTGGTAAACTATTTGTATCTGAATAACTTTGTCCTTTGTCTTTTGGTAATCTGATTATGTAATACAACCATTTAATTTTTTGTTTCTTGATGAAGGTTGAAGTTGTCCTAGTTTTCCTAATGTCTTCATTCTAACATTGTCTGTTCTTGATACTTTCAGTTTGCATGAACTTTATTTCTTTCGTGACTAGTTTTTCTCTGATGTCGTTTGTTGTCAACGTCTAGATTTAGTACTGATGCATAATGTCAAGAAAGCTCGTGTTGTATAATGATTTTTAATGTTCTTGGCGAATGTTGATATTTTACAATTGATGTCATTGTCTTACGATTTGATGTATCTTTACTAGTTTCCCTTTATCTATTCTTCCATGTCTGAAAGATATGTTCCCCAGATATGTAAAGTCTTTAACGTATTTTAACTGATGTTTATCGATAGAGATATTGTAGTTTTTCTTCTCTAGTTTTTCCAGTCATTACTTCCATTTGATCTATGTTGATTTTCATACTGTAGTCAGTTGTCATTTTCACTGAATGTTAACTGGTTTTTCTGTTGTCATTTAAGCAATATTTGAAATGGAAGATTTATAAATAAGAATATTTTCAGGTAAAACATAATGTTAGGAAAAGGGCAAGTTAGGGAAAAATGGTCAATGGAATGTTTGCAGTTTAAAAAAGAAGTATGAGAAAAAGTTTGGGGAAAAATGGTAAATGGCAGCAAGAAATAATGTTAAAAAATAATATCAAAAACTTTGCCACCAACATTACTTCAGCATTTACCTCCCCCCTCTCTCTCTCTATCTCTCTCTCGCTCTCTCATAGACTAGATCCCCCTTCTGCATGCTTTTCTCAAATCATAAGTTAGCATAGAAACCTTATTTCCGTGGTTTTTCCCCTTCTCCTATTTAGAGGAAAGTTCTTCCATTATTATTCTCAAAATAGATGAGACTGCAGTAAAACTATTTTTTGTAAACATAAACACAAAGTACCCTTTGGTTTTTCAAATTGCAAAACAATGACAAAAAATTTAAAGTTATTCTCCCAAATCTTTGTGTCTTTTGAATGTCAAAAATACTTCAATAATTTTCCTTCTTTCTTTTTTAGCATTAGCCAGTTTTCTTTGATTTTTAAATTCTATCTGAATGTGATTCATGACAAACATAGAGTAAATGCTGCAATAAACACACTATTGATAGCAATTTGTGGAGGACAATGGTCGCTTCGTCAGTATATAAAATATAGATATTCCTCTCGTAACACTATACATTACATAGGGGGCCCTTTAAGTAATTTCTCCCCTCCACTCTGTCCTGGCAGCTCGCTGAATCTCTTAGTAATTGGTCCGATATTTCTTGCGTCTCTCATTAAAATTCGTTTCTTTGTTTCCTTAGGGAATCCTCTCTTTCTTGAAACCTTTGCCTCCAACTATTGCCTGCTTGATATCTTTGATCATTTCTTCTAAAGTCATCATCATTGCCTCTTTGTCTCGGAGGCAATAGTTTTTTATCATGGGATGTTCTGTGCTAATTCCCAAAGTTTCTTATGGCTGTAATGGGGTATTCTGGAGTGGCAATCCTTGGGACAGTTGCTAGGTAAAACTCGAGACTGGAGCTAGTATAGGATGTTCTCCTCTGCCCCTCTCTTTTTCTCCATATGCGAAGATGTTTTTTTTCTTTTATTTTTTTCCCTCCCTCACTTCCCTACCCTGATTTTCCTATCTTTCCCAGCCGCTCCCAAAGTTATTTTTCTATGTCCCTAAATTAGATTACGCTTGCATCTGTACTGAGGCGTAATAATGTGGCATGCTTCTAGTACCCGTTGCCAGTTGATTATATATAATGTTCTTTGGGATTCTATTATCGCTCATACGCACATGTTCCAACATCTCAGACGTCACTGACTCAGCAAGGTGTACATCCTCAGAATCCAGCACTGTCCAGAATTTCTATATTGGAGATGTGGTCCTGCAATCCGATGTTATTTATTCGCATGAGAGAGCGCATGTGAAAGTGTTGAAAGGGGTGTTCTTGTCCGACATATGTGGTCCACGTCTCACTACCATACAGCAGAGTGCTCAGAACACAAATCTTATCTCTGTGTCTTGGTGTTTCTTCTAAAAATATGCCCAACATATCTCCATCTTCTCCTTCTTATATCAGTTATAACTATTGGGTGACCAGATATTTCTCTGATTTCATCACTTCTCCTGAATTTGTACCATTTAATTGTTCTGTCTCCCTCGCTCTCTATTACATCTATTTTAATGCTTTTAAATTTCTTTCTATATCTTTGTCATTGTCCAACTCTCGCTGGTATATGTTGGGATTGATATAACATTGGAATAACAAATTATGTTTTGTTTTTAAAAATTTTATAACTTGAAATTGCTTTTTTGACAATTACGTGAATGGTCATCATCAGATGCCGTACCGGCTGGCATAGCGATCATGGATGTACACAAACTTTGTCTCTGGTATTTGCTATCATCTCAGATTTAACGCTCTTCCGCGCCTATGAAGTCAGGCTATCCAAATTTTCTCTCTCTGTCTTCCTCTGGTTGTCTCCCTCGATTTTCCGGTTTTAATTTTTCTCTCTCTCTTTTTCGATGGAGGTTAGGCTGATGTAACATATTTTCTCATGAATTCTGCTGTTGTTTTTAGGGCTTCGTCCCTCTGTACAGCTTCTCATTAAGCTCGTTATTTTCCAGGCCGGTTTCGTTTTTCAGGGCCTGCTAACGGTTGGCAGTCCTGCAGTATGTGCTCTGCCGTCGTGACCGCCTTTTTACAGTGGCACAGGCTAGTTGTCCCAATTTTTAAATTTGTTGAACATGTGGGCCCGGAGTTCTTTATGTCCGGTTCGAGGCGGAATATAACAACTTTTCGCTACAGGACAGAGGGATGGTGCCCACTCTGACGCTGTGTTGAGGTTGTCTTTCGAATACTTTTCTCTATATCGACATCCGATGACTGTTTTTGGGCCTCCGTGGCTGATCGTGATCAGTCTGCGGCATCCCCAAACCTGCCTTTGCTAGCCTGTCTGCTTCTTCTTTCGCTTATATTGCAGTGTGATTGGATTGCACTGTTGACTACGCGTTTGAGTGAGTTTTCTAGTACTCCGAGGATCGCATTTATTTCGTTGAGTCTGTTCTGGCTGAGCTTTTTGCTCCTGTGACCGAAGGCATTGGTGAATATCACGACTTTGTTGCGTGAAGCCTGCTGCTCCAGGATCATTTCGGTGGCTGTTCTTGGTACCTCTGCCTCTTCCTGGTAGTTCAATGTGTTCTAAGCCTTCCTCCTTATTACATGTCCTCTTCTTATAATGATGAAAGCACTCTGTGTCTTGACCTCATTCAATCCACCACATTCAATCATTTAGCAGTCCCTAGGATTCTCATCATTCTTCTTAAACCCGATCTCTGTGGGCCCCAGAGATTTTTCGTTCAATTTCTTCTTTCCCGATTCGCTTGTAAAGTCAGTATTGGTTCTATGGAACTCTAAGCTCGCATTCTGATCTCGCTGACTTGTGCATATAATTTCTTGCTCTTAAGACAGTATCATCCCCGTATCTCAAGTTATTTATAGTTTTGTCCTCCACGCTATTTCAGCAATATTCTTTATAGACCTGAAAAGGTTTTCACAATACAGTGAGAACAAGTCTAGTAATAATACCATCCCTTTTCTAACACCCCTTTGTGATCTTCTGGAAAGTTTCCCAAACTTTTTTGTCTATTCTTATAACTTTTCTGTTTTGCTGCCAATATATTTCTGAATGATTCTTAGATCTTTGCTGTCAATGTTTAAGCTCTCCCAACATTTTGGAAAGTTCTTGATGCGTACATTGTCGAACCTTGGTGTAGTCTATAAAGCACAAGTATAGATCTGCTTTTACTTCTAATGATCTTTCTATTAGTGTTCTTAGGATATAAATAGCTTGCTAGTGCCCTTGCCTTCAATAAATCCACATGCTCATCTCTGATTTCTGGTCTTATTCTGCTTCTTATCCTTCTCATCATTATTCTCAGTAGTATCTTTGTCATATGGCTCATATAACTGATAGTGCGGTGATCTTCACATTCGACTGCTCTTGATTGTTTCGACAAAGCAATAAATATGGATTTTTTTAGATCTTTGGAATACAACCACTGTCATATATGTCGTTTACAAGCTTTGTTATCACTTCCGTCCCAGATGTCCCAGGCTTGAATTTTTCTGTTGTTATGTTATCTGAACATGGAGACTTTCCTCTCTTAATGTTTTTTATGCATCTTTAACTTCAAGCAAGTATTAGTGGTCCATTGCACGTTTCTTGTATATTTAATTCTGCTCTGTCATCATCTTAAATTTCCAATTTTTCTTCCATCTTCCTTTTGTTTTCTTCCCATTAATATCGTCTTTCTTTGGATTTCAGGCATACAGTTCAGTGTGTGTCTTTCTGCCTTTGATGTCAGTTTTTGTATGTCAAAATTGTTTTTGTCTTTTATGTTTTTTCTCAATTTGCTGCAACTCAGATTTAGTCATTTACTTTCTCTACTCTTGTTTTTCATATTTATCTTTGTATTCTTCTGTCTCCTGCTTTTACTTCCATCCATTAACCCTTTTTCCCCCATCCTTATTTCTTCTTCATTTATTTTTTTATTTATA
>JADZMA010001102.1:0-25208 GCA_020796225.1 Arion vulgaris
GATCGTAAAGGCGAAGTTCATGCGTTAATTTCTGATAACTCGTCTGAGGACGATATAAGCATTTGTACAGACGGGTCATTGATTCGACTCAATGAGTATGCTCATGAAGATTGAAACAGGATAAGCTAGGAGACAATGGTTGGAGTCGCTGAGGAAGTCTAGGCAGACAAAAATCAGTTTCATGTGGGGCCAGGTCATGCAGGTGAAAGGGGAAATGAACGCATCGATAGGTTTGCAGGGTTTGCAGGTATGCAGGTTTGCAGGTATGCAGGTTTGCAGGTATGCAGGTTTGCAGGTTTGCAGGTATGGTTGCTGTAAAAAACGGTCAAGTAATGGACAAGGCTGATATTTTAAATGCCTAAGGGAGGGGATGTGTAAATGATTCAAAGTAATAGTGATGAATCACAACCTAAATAGACTGCATGAATTCCAACTCAAACATGGTGTAGTTAGACAAGAGCACTATGCTTGTAGCCAAAGAAGAATAGTAAAATAACAAAGATCCGGTGTCGTTAGTATCCACACGCTCAGAAACATACGGAGGAGGAGATTGGAACACTTATGGACTAATTGATTCGGCGTGCAGTGATGATGATCTGACGACTAGATTAAAATAAAAATATATATATATGATAAGAAGATGAGAACTTGGAAGATGGCAATACGGGGGAACGGCAGGTATAACTGACAGTATATGTGACAGAATAGTTACAGCCGTTGCAAAATCGGGGAAAAAATGCACAAACGCGCACTAAAGAGCACGATTGCAAGACGCAGATGATAGGGGGAGACTGGCAAGGAGACAGACGTTTGAGCATGGGAACGTGAAGGAAGGGTCAGAAAAAACTGTGTATTTATAATTATTGTTTATATATGTTTTGTCCAAGTTTGTTATTAAACGAGTTACAATTCTCATTATCAATTTGATCAAAACGGTGTTCAGCTAATTGTATAGAAGGATTTATTGTGTAGCCAGGCAGACGGGTATAAGGTGTGTTGTTTACATCATTGAGTAGAACGCATTTTTTTTTCACGAACCAGAAGCATGGGCTTTCAGCTCTTCGGTGCCATGGACATCGTAACCCTTCGGTTCAGGGCCACGAACACCGTAAATCTGGGAACCTGTGGCTTTTCTGCCAGCCCACGGAATTGAACCCGCACTCACAGAGGGGTTGTCACCCGCAGTCCAACGCGCTACGAACACGCTGGGCACGCGGGCTAATAGAATGCATAGAACCCGAGACTTTTCATATGTCTTTCGGCTTGCAGTTCATTTCCTAACTCCTATACTTTTCCTTCATATTCTTTCCTGTGACTAGATACCAGCAGTTGACCGCAAGAAACTGCTCTATTGGTGTTACAATGTCTTTTTGGTGTCCGTGACCGGGATGCGAACAACCTGCCGTTGTTTCTGGCGTAAGTAAAGCAGTAACACTATAAATAGCGAGGTTAACTGTTATATGTATTACATGCATACTGAATAATCTTTTATTAGTTAGGGTAAAGCTACTTACAGTTAAGTAAGGTAATTAATTACAAATAATTGCACATTTTTGTTGCGGTTTAAATTTTGTTTTAAATTAGTGTTGTATTTAATAATACTGACAATGGCTGGGAAAGTGCTAAATATCGGTCTAACTCAGATCTTGGTTATTTTTGGAACATTACATGTGCCTACATGCAATCAATGGCAGATCTACTCTTGCTCAGAGTCCACTAGAAATTAGAAAATGGACAAACCAAATAGAAAAAAGAATATATATATACTTTTTTCCCAATCCAGAAGCACTTGGCCCATCTTCTCCATGGTCTTCCTCTTTCTTTTTAAATATCATTTAAATATAGGATTTAAATTGAGCTTGGATCAATCTCAAGCCTCTTATTCAATAGAGCCAAAGGAAATAAACCATAGTCGGGTTAGGACATGGTTAGATGTGCAGAAGGACAGCGTGGATCTAGACCCGTACATTCAGTGGTCCTAATGCGTTGTTTTTAATGCAACCAAACAGGACACTTTGCCAGAAATTGTGACAGTAAGTCAAACAACAGCCAACTATGGACTTGATAGTTGTCTTAATATTTAGTACAGTTATTTAATTTCTATATTTTATATATATATTTATATATATATATATATATATATATATATATATATATATATAAAAATACTAACTAACAAACTAACAAACTAATATACTAACTAACAGAGCTAACTAAAGGAACAAACTAACTAACTGCGGATGTGAAAAGCTAACTGAATATCCATATGCGTACAGAACGAGACCCGAAAGATTACTACAGACTGGCCTTACGAATTACTGGCTAGCTTTTATTTCACTAGACAAAGTTTAAACAGGACAGACAGAGACTACTCACTGTCTATTTGGACCTCTACCATTGAGTGGTATATATATATATATATATATATATATATATATATATATATATATATATATATATATATATATATGTGTGTTGTGCATGCATATATTTTGTGTGTGTGTGTGTGTATATATATATATATATATATATTATATATATATATATATATATATATATATATATATATACATACACATAAGCATAGAACAGTAATGGACAGTAAACAAGTAATAGTGGCAGACGAGACACACTAAAGAAAGGCTGCACACTTTGGCGTGCAAAACAGTAGCGAAGACAGAACGGCAGTGCAAGAGTTTGACGTAGGTTAATGACAGAAAAGAAATGGAGGAACAACAGACAAGATGGCATAAAGATGAAGGGAAGAACAGAATACGGCAGTTTGAGTGAGAACCATGTTACTGTGGTTTTTGTGAGTTTTGTGATATATATATATATATATATATATATATATATATATATATATATATATATATATATATATATATATATATATATATATATATATATATATAATCAATGTTTGTCTGTGTCTAATAGACTCGGAAAAAATTAGACCGATTTGCTGAAATTTACAGGATGTTTTTATGTCAGGATGCTACCTGTCATTAGTTTGAAATAGGTGGCGCTGAAAATTTTCGGAAAAAATCTAAAAAATGAAACACGCTATCTTTGTCGAAATGACTCGCACGCCACCTATAGTGAAATGGGTGTACTAATTTAGACAACTCGCGCGCGTGGTTTTTGTCCCGACCACATTGGAATCTTTTCCTGATGCCTCCATCAAAATAAAGTTGGCAGAAACACGCATGCTACCAAAATTAGATTAACAGTGGAAAGATTTTCGAAATCGGATCAATGTAAGATTATTAAATTTAAAAAAAAAAAAATTTTGTTGTCTCATCCGATTTTTTTTTGCAATTTGCCATCAACGTTTCCGGAAGTCTACGGTATACTCATTAATATATACACAAGATTCGATGACGATTAATTTGAAACTATGGAAACCTCGATTACTTTCATAGCATACAATAATCGTTTCAAGTAAATTTTACAAACAATCTGAAGTTAAAATGCGCAATCCAGGTTTGTTTCTTCAAATGATTTCTAATCATTTCGAATCATGATTCAAGTATGTTAAAATGGGAGCAATGATGCCTCTCAAACGACAAGTGATTGGTTCATCTACACCTAGAGCACGCAAGAGAAAGGCATTACTAGCTTCAGAAACAGACGAGCAACTGGAAGCAAGACTGAAACCGATCAGTACGCATTGCTAAACAGCGTCATATTTGCATTGAGATACCGCTCTTTTAGTAATTTGCTACTTTTTCAGCGCAGTCCGTGACGGTAAATAAATTTAACACAAGTCAGCCATTGTGTTTTTTTTCGATCGAATCGATGAAACAGCGTTAAACAATTCTACATATAAAATATTGTCATTCATATATAAAACCGATTTCTACGTGTAACTGTAACATATTCTACAGATCTGGAAATTCTTGATTATATAGTTAAGTAGAAGTTTTTTTGAACAAATTTTTTCGATGGTCACTACCATTTTTGGAACCTTGAAAATTTCCTTGGTCTACCATAAACATCGTTTACTGAAACTGCATTATTAACTTCTCTTTACTCATAAATTTCATTACTAGAAACATTTTCTCTCTTCTAAAACAACTTCGTTTGCACGGCGTCAATAACTACCAGACTTACCATTATCTTTACAAGCCGGTTTGCTTTTGACGTCCATAAAAACCGCTGCAGTTGCGATCTTCTCGAATTCTTTTCGTCTTTTACTTGTGTCAACGATATCCAGCAATGCTAAATACAAATTTTTTAATTTTCTTTTTATATTTCAAACATTATTTATGCCTTTCAGTTGACTTTTGTATCAGTATCAACGGTATTAAATACCCCACACTAGATCTAGCTGTCCAAAGTGAACCATTCGTCACGATAGACGGCAATAATGATTGGCCCCATCTTTATCGACACTATTCAGATTTACTAGAAGTCCCCATATTATTGTACTGTGATTTCAGAATTAAAATAACTAGTGAATCATTTCATATCCTTTTAATTGTCTTTCTTAATTATAGGCATTTCATGTTTAAAAGTTGTGCCATTTAAATTGCACTCATTGTTAGCTGCAAATGAAGCTTTGTACAAAATATAGTCTAGTAGCAATTTCAAATGTAACTATTGCAAGATCATCTACATTTTCTTTTTATTAAACTTCTTCGTGACTTTCAATTTGTTAGTGGTTTGAACTAAATGTGATAATTAGTGATGAAATACTGCATCATGTCTTCTATATGAACATACATTGAACAAGCACATTTTATGTCATTAAAGTTTTTGTAGGACCTGAGCTTTGGTAAAATTGATTAATAAAAGGTACAGTAAACACAATGATACAGCAAATCAGATCTTTGTATAAATCCTAATTTATATATAGTTGAAGTACAGGTAAATGATTTACCAGTGTGTTTTCATTATTATCAAAAACTTTCTTGATTGTTTAAAAAAATGTATTGACTACTAGATCAACAATTTCATTGAATAATATCCTTTCTAATTTCCCATGCATTGACCTTAGTCTTGCAATGATGGTCAAGCTTTAACACTTTCTGAGTAATTATTCACAAACCTCTATCCCCGGGTTTTTTAATAAAGAAATAAATATATTTAATGTTATTAAAGGTTGAGTCATTGCATGGGAGATCTTTGAATATTATTTATTGAAACTGTTGATCTAGTGCTCATTATATGTTCCACACAACCAAAACAATTTAGAAAATAATAAAGCATATTGGTAAATTATTCACTCTAGCATCAGATGTTAATTTTTGTATTCATATATTTCTTGATTTATCTGCAATATGTTGTTCTGTTCTGAGTGACTCTTTGAATAGTGTGAGTTTTATATATTTACTTATGTATGACATCTCATCAAACATCGGATACTTATTTGGTAAATCTTTATATATTGAGTAAATATAAATGATCACATTTAGTTCAACCATTTAACAAATTGAAAGTCACAGAAAAAGTTTACATAAAAGAAAATGTAGATGATCTTGCATAGTTACATTTGAAATTGCTACTAGACTATATTTGTCACAAAGCTTCATTGCAGCTAAGCAATGAGTGCAATTTAAATGGCACAACTTTTAAACATGAAATACCTATAATTAAGAAAGACAATTAAAAGGATACTGAAATGATTCACTATTTATTTTAATTCTGAAATCACAATACAATAATATGAGACTTCTCAAGTAAATCTGAATAGTGTACATAAAGATGAATCATTATTGCCGTCTATCCGACGAATTATTTTACATAGATCTAGTGTGGGATATTTAATATTACCGTTGATACTCGATACAAAAGTCAACGAAAGGCTAAATAATGTTTGAAATATAAAAGAAAATTAAAAATTTTAGCATTGCTGGATATCGTTGAAAAAGTAAAATAGAAAAAAAATCACGGAAGATCTAAACTGCAGCGGTTGTTATGGACGTCAAAAAAACCGGCTAATAAATAAGTGTTAGGTTATTGACGCCGTCAACTTAAAGTTACTTAGAAAAGAAAAATGTTTCAGAATGAAAATTATAGTAAAGAAGTTAATAAACGTTTCACCTAAATACGATGTTTATGGTAGACCCCAAACGAAATTTTCAAAGGGTTTCCAAAAAAAATGGTAGTGACCATCGAAAAAATTTGTTCAAAATAGCTTTCTTAACATATAATCATAAATTTCCAGATCTGTAGAATATGTTACAGTTACGTAGAACAATCGGGTTTTTCTATTGAATGACACATATTCATATGAAGCAATTGTTTACCCCTGTTTTATCGATTCGATCGAAAACACAATGGCTGACTTGGTCCGTCGCGGACTGCGCTGAAAAATATCAATTACAAAAACGGTGTTGGTTCGCCGTTAAAGCTCGTTCGTCTGAAACAGACGAAGCAAAACTGAAAAACCGAATCGAAAATATTCACTACTCTTTTCTCTCTTATCATCTATCTATCTATCTATCTATTTATATATATATATATATATATATATATATATAATATATATATATATATATATATACTATCATCATCCACAAGTCCGTGATCCACGTGAGTTTCCTCTATGTGATGTTGTGCTCTACAATGTTTTCTGTTACATGTAAATAAATCAAATATTTCCCTTTTAAAATTTTTATATGTATGGTGAAAGAAAAGTACGCATATTTAGAGATAAGGAAGGTCCCAGGGGGGAAGACCTCGCAAGAGAAGTAAGAATCATCTGGAACAAAAAAACACCACATGATGCAGAGGAAAGTTTTTATAATATTGACCATGTTACTCGGGTGTAATATTGACCATTTACTACGGATGTAATATTAGACCATGTTACTACGGATGTAATATTAGACCATGTTACTACGGATGTAATATATGGCCATGTTACTACGGATGTAATATTGACCATGTTACTACGGATGAATATTAGACCATGTTACTCGGATAATATTAGACCATGTTACTACGGATGTAATATTAGACCATGTTACTACGGATGTAATATTAGGCCATGTTAAGCTATAGACTGGATCATGCGCAAATGCACCCAAGATGATCAACTGGCATCAAATGGCAATACAGCAAACTATTTGATCTGACTTTGCCATTTACGTGGCCATATTTAATCAACCACACAAGCAACCCACAAACTAACGGCAATCTTTGCTTACTTGCAGAACAGGTTGGTCTCCAGATTAATTCTGTCAACACCAAAATTATGGATCAAAACTCGATATACAACATCGTAATAAATAGCCAAACACTGGAGAAAGTTAAACATTTTACATATTTGGAGTTTAAGGAACCATCCAACAAGAAAGTAACTATTGTGATGTAAAGCATACCCAAAATCTCAACTGCTAGCAACGAACCGCATCACATGGAGATCTAAAACCTCTGCCCTATGTACCGTCTTTGGCACGAAAGGAACAAACTAACTAACTGCGGATGTGCAAAGCTAACTGAATATCCATATGCGTACAGAACGAGACCCGAAAGATTACTACAGAGACTGGCCCACGAATTACTGGCTAGCTTTTATTTCACTAGACGAACAGAGTTTAAACGCGACGAACAGAGACTACTCGCACTGTCTATTTGATCTCTACCATTGAGTGACCCTGGCACAGAAACGAGAAGGCCTGCATATCACGGAAGATAAGATATTAAGGGACCACTTTATCTGTGACAGAGTGGTCACAGGGGAAATTAAAATATTCTACAAAAACGCACGGCTTTTGAAAGAGAGTAATGAAATGACGTAATTTGAGGTAACTAGGTTGGAGACATAGCTAGCAAACGGACATGGAAGGAGGATGTAGACGGATGTTAGATGGACATAGCTTGGGAAATGTACAGATTTTAGGTTGTTGGCCCAAACCAGGGATAGAGACTAATGATGGATAAATAGTGACCGTTACAGAGAGCTAGGATGGACCATTAGAGAAACCCGACCAAAGAAAGAAATGAATTTAGTTAGACGTACAGATAGCAACAGAGACAGACCTAATAAGTTCGACCGTTAGACAGATTTAGCCCAGCGGATGCAAACCAGGGATAGAGACTAATGATAGATAAATAGTGACCGTTACAGAGAGCTAGGATGGACCATTAGAGAAACCCGACCAAGAAAGAAATGAATTTAGTTAGACGTACATATAGCAACAGAGACAGACCTAATAAGTTCGACCGTTAGACAGATTTAGCCCAGCGGATGCAAACCAGGGATAGAGACTAAGGATGGACAAATAGAGACCGTTACAGAGACCTAGGATGGACCATTAGAGAGACCAGACCTGATAGATTTAGTTGTATGTACAGTGAGAGATAGGGACCGACTGAGTAACTTCGACCGTTAGAAATATTTAGGCAGTTTGGATCTAAACAGTTAGGGATAGAGACGGACAGAGATAGGATGGACCGTTAGAAGAAATTGGTAAGGTAGCTGTAACGTGAGGTAAAATAGGTATATTGTGGTCAATATAATTAGTTAAGTACCTTTAGAACTGATTAGGTGGGCAAAAAAAGTGAGATATATGGATAATTGTAAGACTTTAGAGACCTTTTGAGTTTTTTTCTGGTAGATGAGGAAGGAAAGTTAAAGACTTGTTTTTCTGGTAGATGAGGAAGGAAAGTTAAAGAGTTGTTTTCTGGTAGATGAGGAAGGAAAGTTAAAGAGTTGTTTTCTGGTAGATGGGGAAGGAAAGTTAAAGACTTAGAGTTGTTTTTCTGGTAGACGAGGAAGGAAAGTTAAAGACTTAGAGTTGTTTTTCTGGTAGATGAGGAAGGAAAGTTAAAGACTTAGAGTTGTTTTTCTGGTAGATGAGGAAGGAAAGTTAGATGAGGAAGGAAAGTTAAAGACTTTAAGTTTTTTTCTGGTAGATGAGGAAGGAAAGTTAAAGACTTAGAGTTGTTTTTCTTTCGTTCTATCTGATTGTTATGAGATTTCTACTTGATAAATTAATATGTTGTTTTCTTTGATGTTTGAAAATCTTATATTTGTTAAATTATCAGAAGATTAAATACTTATAAGCTAATATTTGGTTTTCGTAATAATGGTATTCCATTTATTTTGGATAAATTAATATGTTGTTTATTTGATGTTTGCATTTCATATATTTGTTGTGCCGTACATCAAAAATGAGAGAGAGAGTCTAATCAAGGACGAGGGTCTGAGATATATGATTAATTGTAAGGACGAGCTTGTTACATATCTCACACCTTAATGATAAACTAAATTCCACGATATTATCCGAAAGAGTCCTGCATTATCCTAACATTACATTCTTACAAATAAGCCATGCGTGATTAAGGTGGGAATCCGAACCTCTGCCAGATATAACCTTGATTTAGAATGTAGTGATTTTTTAAATTGAATTTGTCTTTTTCCTTAATACTGGAATGCGAACTCACGCGACAGTTGTGGTCTGATTTCATAGAATTCTTTTTTAACCTGAGCCACCGGCCTTATAGTTATCGAGGCCACGGATAGACGTAGGAAAGACAGCTAACATTCCAGTCCCGAAAATTTCCGACTAGATAGGGGAGATAATTACAAAGACAATGGTGTATAATACATGCAGTTATCTCCCTATGCTAATACCGTTGCCAGGGTGTCAAAAACGTAAAATTCGTTCACGACATACACAGTAGAATAGTAGATCATGGAAACAGCAGACAAAGTACAGTACGGACAAAGATGCGCATATATAGAAGTGCAACGTCGTGACGAAGCGAACCCACTTTAGATTAGAATAATTTGAAGTAATGCTCACGACTAGACTTCCAGGTAAGAGTAAGACGGGCAAGAGTTAGAATAAAAATTCGTCCACCTAACGACAAGCGGGTAAGATATGCTAATATCGCTTGAAACGGACATATGACAATGAAATAGTGAATTTGTATTGAGGAATCTTTGATTAAGTACTCTTTGGTCGTTAGTAGTATTAGTTGAGGCCACTATTTGAAGTATGTTAATATTGACGTTTTACATACTGTGCCGATTCAGTTAACAGTTGGAATTGTTATGGATGTTACAAGAAGTAAAGACACCAGAACAGCACTTTTACGATCTTAATCCAGTAGCGTAACCACCTTTGTCATCTGGGGGCTCTAATAACATTAGCTGCACCTACTACGAATAATCCCAAGACTTCATTCTATTATTATCAAGTGCCGTACCGACTGGTGTAGGCGATCATGGATCTCCACAAATCTCTGTCTCTGGTATTTGTTATCATCTCAGATGGTGACTCTTTTCGGTGCCATGAAGTCAGGCTATCCTACATTTTTTTTCTCTCTCTCTCTCTGTCTTCCTAGATGTTACCATTTGCTACAATGTATTTTAAACCTCCCCTCCTCATCACATGTCCTAAAAATGAGGACTGCCTCTTTCTTATATTGATGATAAGCTTACTCTGTGTCTTGATCTCATTCACTACACCCACATTCCTTCCTTGGGATTGGGGGGTGGTTGATGTTGCCTCATAGAGGTCATATTGTTGATAATTTGAACAGTATAAAGATATATTGTATATCATGTCATATTCCATTGGTAATTTGTTTTTTTGTTTGAGATTTCAGATAGTATGACAAGACTCTGACAGGCGAAGAGTGACATAGTGATAGTGACATACTGATGCAAGTGCCATCAACCCATCCTACATCATGAGGATAGGATGTCCCAGCGCAGCCACCTCACATTGATCAAGTGTTATGCTGTTGGGTCGCCGTCGGAATCATATGGCGCATATTTTCCAATTAATTAATGAAATGCTGATTAATTTCTATATTACATGGTTTCAGCACAAGAGCACAGAGGGTTACTGTTGTTGTTAACCATGGTCACCTATGACCAGTTGACGAGTCACATTCAACGACGTGTGGTGACTAGTTCCCATTTAGCTCGTTCAACTGGGTCTTCCTGAGATCCGTCAGGATTTTCTTTTCTTTTCGACCATGGTTGGCTGTTATAGTTAGTTGTTGTGGAGCCACGTTTACCCGTGAGTGACTAGTTCCTTTCAGCTCTCACCACTCTAATAACCTATTGGACACTACCTGTGCGATTTTTCTTGGGATTTCGCCGTCGGGGCGACGGCAGGTCCCCAGAGGGTGTCATAGTTCCCCAGGTGGCAGCGGAGGAATGGACAGTTAGCCAGATAGTTAGAGTAGTATAATTAGATTATTTAATAGTTGAACTATGTTTTTGTACTCTCTATGCAGAAGTGCAACACATAACTACGAAACATGACGCTTTTGTGTAGTAAAATAGTGACGATTTAGTTACGTTGGAGAGTAAACAAGGAAACAGAAAGATGACAAAGTCATTGGACAAGACCAGACGTGTTTCGTATGTCTAGATGTGATACCATAAATAAATATACATCTAAGTCAATCATATCTGTGTTCGAGTTATGTGAATACTACACAATGTAACACCATCATCCATCTTGATATATATAGTCGTCATCAGGAGTAGCTATCATCACTCCGTCGATACTGAACATACGCTAACAATGATACTAATACGAATCTCAAACGAACTAAATGAGGGGGTCCTGTAACAGACAGATAGATAGATAGATAGATAGATAGATAGATAGATAGATAGATAGATAGATAGATAGATAGTGGATAGCCAGCCCCCTCCAAGTGGCAGCTGAGGAACAGACAGTTAGCAAGATAGTTAGTGTAGTATAATTAGATATTATATAGTTGAGACTATGTGTTGCACTCTCTAGGCAGGAGCGCAACACATAACTTCTGAACATGACGCTTTTGTGTAGCTAGAGGTGACGATTTGAGTAACTGTTGCTATTAGTAAACAAACAAAGTGACAATCGACATGGAGCAACGGACATGAGAGGACGCATTTTCATATTTATGTCCTAACAACATCAATAAACAATACATAAAGGGAACTGAACGTTAGTTGTTGAGTATATTGTGATAGTTTGATGTCGTTCATTGTATTGTAATCAGAAGACTACTCTTGTGGAAAGGAAATGTATAAAATAATAGATTAAATTATAAGAAAAATGGACTGCATATAAACATGGACCGACTGACTGCAAATAATAAAGCTCTACTAAGAAGGATATCATCATCAGTCTGGTACCTTTCCTGACTCTCTGTATATATCACAATAATGAGAACTAGAGGAATGATAATAGAACAGAGGCGATGGAAAGCAGGAACAATGTAGAAATAATAGGTAGGAAGTCATCGATCAACGCATCTTTCACGTAGTAACCAACCATAGACCCCATTCATCATAATCACGAACCAAAAGGGAACTACTCAAAATGGTGTCAAAATTCAAATAACATCTGCCCTTATTCCATCTGTACGTGGACAGAAAACGTAGAGTTACTTGCTCTTTTATTTTAAATGAATTCTGTCTACCCCACTGAGGACTGTTCTGAAGTTTTCCAACGCCTGTAGGCTCATTATAGTGACGTCATAATGCCTACCGTTCGGGAGTTACTATCGCTTCTGATTAGTGAATAGACATTACTGGAGTTCTGTTCTTTGCCCTTCTCTGCGTGAAGTTTGAGAGATGTGCTAACCCAACGATTGAGTTGTTCTTTGAACATGCACAAATGCCTTTCCCATATTGTGCTCTATTTTGGAAAATAAATTGTTTTATATTGACGTTTACTTCTATATCGCCTAGTTTCGCTGGCAACATTGAACTTTTCATGACGCATTAGTGCTAATTGATTTTTCTTATATGCTACCTTACCACTCTGGGGCATCTATAATCTACATATGGACATTACCTTTTGCATTGTGCATGGTTTGTACACGGACTTTACTTATTACTATGCATGGTGAAGCGGATGGAGATTGCCTTTCGAGGATAACTGATTTTTGATTAACTTTACATACATCTTGATATGCCTGGCTATTCTATGAGACTTTTGCTGTTTTGGAATGTGAACTTTTCTGGTCGACTATGTACACACGCTACTACGCATGGATGAGGACAGTGGGAACTTGCACCCTGGTGGATACTGTATATTGTACTAGATATCAAATTTTATCTACCTGGTTGTTCGAGCAATGAACATTGGTGATTGTACATTGACCACTGTACATTACTCAGTGAAGATTGACCTTTGATCATTGCACATGGAGTTCTATGTGTCGTTCTGATTTCTGAGTAATTATACATACATGTGTAAGTATGAATTTTTGGTACTTGTGATTGCTGTATGTGCTAATATGTGCTATTGATTGCTATTTCAGTTATTACCTCAGCATATTGGCATTATTCTTATGCTTTAATTCGGACTTTATATATATCATAGCGATTGTTTTTCTTGCTCGATTATTGATTGCTATATATATATATATTTTTCACTATCAAGTAGGATCAATTGTTCATTAATGGCGCTAAGAGGCACAAGGTGGACAAATTGGACGATGTTATGTTGCGACGTACTCCGGTGCCTGTGATCCTTACTCCGCGTTTTAACTCCTGCAGGACAGGTTGGAAGAAATGTCCGAGGGTTTCGGCACAGTTGCCTCCCTCTCATTGGAACTTCCCTCGTCCACCTTGTAGGTCCCTGCGGACGTTTGGTGATAGCGACGGTCCTTCCGTGGACGAGTTCGCGAAGGACATTCGCCTATACTGGCGATATTATGACCTACAGGGCCAGGAGAAGATGACGCCCTTCTGGAGCATGTCTCGAATTCCGTTAGAGAGGAGTTGGAGATCCAGATGATGACCGCTCAGGATCCGGATATTTTGTTGGTGTCTCCTTAGGGTTTGGAGATATAGGTCCATGGTCCTACTATCCGTTTCTTTGGGTCATCCCAGGGAGCTGGAGAGTCATGCCTTGTTTACTCTCATCGTCTGGCTAGCCTTTTTCGAGGTTACTGCGGCTCAGACCCGTGAGGATCTGTCCCTCGATCCCAATAATCTTCAGGATCCTTTAGTTGCGTCCTTGAAAGATAGGCTCTGCTCTGGAATGTTGACATCCATGGTAGCGGGATCACCTTTCACCACATTCTTGCACTGCCGTGACGAGGCCTTGAGATGGGAATCCAATCCAATCCCTGGGCAAGATTTGGGGGTCGTAGATGGACTGGATCGACGATTGTGTGACCTGGAACGTGACCTGGAATATAGGATGAATCGGGGGCCCAGGACTAATCTGGGTAATCACCATCAGGAGTACCATAACCGTTCTGGTACCTATGTTCCTCACTTTCCGAGTGTTGGTGTTGGTCATAGGACCCAAATCTGTTGCTCTCGATGTGTCAGGGTGGCCATGTGCGAATGTATGTAGGGAACGTATTTTAAACAGGGTCACTCGGGAGAGGCAGACCCTGGGTGCAGAAAACTGGCCCAGGAACCAAAGTTGGTAGGAAATCCCTACTAACAAATGTTTGGATAGAGAATTACTAATTTTAGGTGTCTTATAGATACGAGGTCTCAAGTTTCAGCTCTCTACAGAAAGTGCTTTTCCATATTTTCAGAGTCTATTTTAAATGGAGGATAATTGGGTGCAGCTAAAGGCTGCAAATGGACTTCATATACCTTACTTGGGTCATGTTATTGTTAACATCGAGCTCTATAGTACATATCTGAAGGATTGTGGTTTCTATATTTTTAAAGATATTTCTTCTCATCATAACTGTGATTATCAGGCTATTATTGGTACTAATATCCTGAGCCGATTGCGGTTGTTTCAACCCATTCTTATTCCTCAGGTACAGTCAGTACCCAGGAAAGTAATGTACTCCTCTCTTCCAGACTTTATTTGGTCTGCCAAGGGAAAATCCCATATGAGCTAGCTCCTTGGGTGCTATTTGAGTTCGAGTTAAAGGTGGGGTTAGGTTGGGTCGACAGGTCATTTTTGAATCTAACCGTTCATTACTGCCAAAGGGTATTGTGTGTTGCAATACTGTGACTGTTTTGCATAGCGGTGTTTGTGCTATTAATGTTCTAAACATTTCGAAAGAAGATATTTTACTTTCTAATGGAACGGTGGTGGGAGATATATGTGAGATTGATTCCACTGGGGATATGGAATGTAACTTCTGTGGAATGTGCAGTATCTAGTAGAGAAAAGTTTGGGTTTGTAGGTCCCTCGAACGTAAACGTTGGTTCGAGTCGATTTGACCTAAATCGGATGCATGGGTCAGTGAATCAAAAAGGTTGAAATGTTGGCACTTTTATGTAAATATGACGATGTATTCTCTTTAATGATTCAGATGTGGGTTATGCTGACAAGGTTCAGCACCAAATCCGATTACAGGATACCAACCCCATTAAGTTGCCATACAGGCGAATCCCGCCTGCGTTTTATACAGAGGTGCAGAAACATATTTCAGAGCTCCTACAGAAACAGGTCATTCTGGAGAGTGTCAGCCCTGGGCTGCGCCAGTGGTGTTGTTAAGAAGAAGAATGGATCTCTGCGCCTTTGTGTGGACTATCGAGAGTTAAACAAAAAGACAATAAAGGATGCGTACCCCCTGCCTCGCATTGACGATTACCTGGATTCCCTGAACGGTGCCGAATTGTTTACCACTTTAGATTTGACTAGTGGATATTACCAGGTGGCAATGAAACAAGATGATATTGATAAAACTGTCTTTTGTACGCCCTTTGGATTGTACGAGTATACGAGAATGCCAATGGGATTAACTAACTCCGCGGGCACTTTTCAACGTCTGATGCAAAATTCCATGTCCGATTTCATGTTTAAACCTTATTGGTATACTTGGATGATATGTTGATTTTTTCAGCTAATTTTGATGATCATTTGATTCGTTTAGGTAACGTCTTAGAGAGGATCCGATCAATAGGACTAAAAGTTAATCCTAATAAATGTGTTTTCTGCAGAGATTCAGTAGATTTTTTAAGTCACACTATTTCCAGTAGTGCATCGCAACCCAGCAATCAAAGTCTCGTCCATACAGAAGCTTGCTACCACTAGTGTGAAGCAAGTGAGAGCCTTTCTGGGTATGGCTGGATATTATCGAAAGTTTATCCCCAGGTTTTCACATATCGCAAAACATCTACTCGATATAGTAAATGAGCGCCATCCTTCTGGTCTGTCTAGAGAAACAAAACGACAGAGTCAACGCCCGTTTGATTTTAGGTGAAGTGATGAATGAGAGTTCCTTTCAGGCCCTTCAAGCTAAATTGATCTCTGCACCCATTTTGGGGTTCCCTGATTTTAGTAAACCTTTCATCTTGGATATTGATGCTTCTTTTTAGTGGTCTGGGGCAGTATTGAGCCAGAAACAAAATGATCACAGTAAAGTGATAGCTTATGCTAGTAAGACTCTCCACAGAGAGGAAAAGAACATCAAGAGTAGTTTTAAACTGGAATTGTTGGGTTTAAAATGGGCGGTTACTGAAAAGTTTCGATCATATCTATTAGGTAACAGAGTTACTGTTTATACTGATAATAAGGGTTTGACTTTTTCAAATAAAGCACAATTGGGTGCTATTGAGCAAAGATGGCTCTATCAGATGGCGATTTTTGATTATGAAATCAAGCATCGTAGAGGAACGTTGAATAAGAATGCCGATTTCTTATCGCGGTATCCTTATCTGTCACGCTGGATGAAACAGAGTGTGAAGCGTTGTCTGAAGACGAGAATATTGGAATTAATCAAATTAATTTAACACCACCTTCTTACAGTCGCGAGCTGACTGTACAGACGATGGGTATTGTTACTAAGGGGCAACTAGCCTCTTATAATTTATCGGATGTGCATCTTTTCAAGTGCAGATTCACACTTCAGGTAGTGATAAGGGCAATTGAGACCGATATCCCGGTAGACTCCACCAAATGGTCAGGAATCACAGCAGTTGTGGTTATCCCGTGAAAATCTTTGCATAGTAAAGGGGGTACTTTGTATGAAAAAGGGTGGCGACTGTGAAAGTATTGAATTAAAAATTATATTACCTCAGGTTCTACGTCAGATAGTGTTAGCGGCTATCCACGAGATCGGCCATCAAGGGCGAGATAAGACATTGTCGTTAATAAAGTCCCGTTTTTTCTGGTGTGGTATGTCAAGAGATGTGGGTGATTTAGTTAAGTTCTGTGCCATTTGTAATATGACTAAACCTCCAAAGAAAATCACAACCATTTACGGGCATATAATGGCCACTATCCTTTGAAATGGTATCCATGGACTTTATGGAGTTCCAGAGATTCCTGTGGCTTTAAACATGTTTTAGTGTTGACTGATGTTTTTACTAAATATGTGGTAGCCATTCCTACCAAAGATCAGACCGCGGCTACGGTGGCGGACTTCAGTTGAGATGGATACCTGACTTTGGAATACCCAGCAAAATTACACTCCGATCAGGGAAAGGCATTTGAGTCCTCCGTTATAATTGAGCTTTGTCAAAAGTATGGAATTAAGAAGTCCAGGACCTCAGCGTACAATCCAAGAGGAAATTGAATTTGCGAGAGATTTAATCGAACACTGTTGGCTATGCTTCGTTCGTTGGACGACCCTGATAAGTTAGAATGGTCTCATCATGTGCCACATATGGTGTTGGGTTATAATATTACTCCCCATACATCCACAGGGTGGTCTCCATATTATTTACTTTATGGCAGGCACCTTAAGTTACCAATTAATTTTGTCATTGATGATTTGTTTAATCCCGATGTACAGGGGAAATATGACATAGTAATTCGCAATAAGAAATTAACAGAGGCTCGTAGGGATGCCAGCGACAGAATAGCTATTTTCCATAAAAGTTGATGAGGCCAAGGAAGATTGATATTATCAAATGAATACTTTGGTCCGTAGAATAATTGGCCAAAGTAAGGACTCTGACAAATTGGGAAATCTGTATTCTCCTCAAATATACAAAGTGGTACAGACGCCTGATAATAAAACAGGGTACTACGTTATAGTTCCGATTGGTGAAAATGACCAATCTCGGCTGATCATTTCTGGCCGTCACATTAAAAGATGTGAAAATTTCCTGCAATAATTTTCGAGTAGTCCACAAGTTGAAATATATACAGAATAAACTAGATGTTTATTTTTTATGGATATGACTCATCAAAGAATTTATTAAATGTCCGGTGGTTATGGCAGGACATAATTGGAATGTTAATTCCTTAGGGGTATACTTCCATCCCTCTAGTGAGGTTGCTAGTATGTTCAATGTGCATAGTGGGTTTAATCACAGCCTTGCTATAGCATACTGGAGCCTGGCTATGGTTTAATATAGTTTCAGATGATGTGTTAAGTATTTTAGGTTGACTGAAATGGTGATTTCTGTGTTTTTTTTGGATTAATTACATTCCCAAGGGTTTGGCGATTGTTTATTATGACCTCGTGGGGTTTATTAACGTGTTGTTTTATGGTGTCAGTACATATTGACGTTGGAGATGTCATTATCGCGGAACCTCCTTGCTGTCTATAATAGATAGCAAGCAAGGTAATAATATTTTTGGGTTGTGTTCCTTCCTCGGGCTTGGGGGTTGGTTGATGTTGCCTCGAAGATACTACTATTGATAAATTACAGTATATAGATATTGTGTTTATGTCTAATTCAGTTATAGTCTGTCCATTAATTCGTGAGCACGATTGAAATTGATTTTCTCGAAAACTACCTGTTGGATCTCAATGATTTTTGCAACAGCCTTAGAATATCCATGACGCTAAATAAAGCTAACCAGTAGTTCATAGATGCTACGGATTTTGCACATCGGCAATTCCTTTGATCTTTTATGACAATTGCAAATACAGGGCTCAAATTTTAGATTTTACAGTAATCCCTAGAATTTGTCCATGTCAATTCTATTCATGGGTGTATCTCCATATTAACTTGATAGGTCAAGTAATTAAGTATGTTGCCCTTTATGTGTAATCGTGAACTTGGATACAATATGCAACAGTTAGTCCTCCCCTTCGGTCACCATTAGACCCCAGGGTGTCTTAACTTCACCACAAATTGTATGATGGTAGACGCATTTGGATATGGAAATGTATACGTTGCTATTTCTCAGTCTGTAATCAAAATATGATTTGTATCATCCCGAATCTGACGATTCCATGGGGTTGATAATTGTTACTGGCTGGACAAATTGCAATCCATCTCGGTGCCAGTACTCGTCTTCCTCTCGGGCACATGTTCAACACACTTCTTCCAGAACTGCATGTCTATCATTGAGAGGGACTCACGTGTCAGAACTTCAACATTACAAATTTTAAACGTCCTGTTCTGTTCGGCAACTTGCCCTTTTACTTTAGCCCAGACAAGCTATATCGGATTGAGGTGAGCATCATATGGAGGTAGTCGCAAAGACGTGTGGCCGTATTCGCAATGATTTTGTCAATATGAAACACCTTTGTCTTATTTGTCATCCTCACCAGGTGCAACAACTCAGGTTTCAAATATGTATCATCGAAGCTGACATTTTCCTTAGCAAGCCAAGTCTTAATTTGATCTTTTGTATTTGATGCAGTTGGTACTTTGTCTTCCGCTGATACTGCGTTGTGATAGGATGCATTATCCATTACCAAGCATGATGGTCTGTTTAAATTGAAAGTAGATCTTTCTCCATCCAGTGCCTGAAAATATGTCCATTCATTTCTGTGTGTAGTCCTACCGTCAGTACTTTTGATTGGAAAATAAGTCAGCGTCATGGACAAGACCTTCTTCACTGCTTCCTGCATGTGTTAGTATAATACGCTGGCTTTTGCTGCTTGGTATTTTCTTTTCTGTTCACCGTCTACTGATTGCCATTCTTTAGCATTGGTGTGGTGAGCATTGACCAGGATTCGTCAAAATATACAATATCATAGCCTTGCCTCCGCCGCTCACGGATCTGCCTCAGGTATTTACTTCGGGCAGCAATTAAATGTGGCTTTTCACAAATAATATTCCTGCCGCCTATAGTTTTTCTGAAAGGTGAAGCCGCGCTCTTACAATTTTCCATAAGTACTTTTAGAAATGTCTATGCTGCAATCTGATTGCAGTTTTAATTTCAGTTTCCTGAAAGTAACAAGTTGATTTGTCGCAAACATTTTCAAGAGCTCCCGTCTTATGACATCTATGTCAAAGTCGTCAATTGTTCTTTTCCTTCTGCTTGACATTAGTGCACTTTGTGTCCTGTTTAATCCATCGGAAAAGGATTCTCTATTCAGACCAAGCGCCAGTTGCGTTCGTTTCTCAGGGTTATGAATATCGCAATATAGATGACCTCTCTTAGATTCCCTACGAAGTGTTGGTATAGTAAAACTGTAACCTTCTGCATTGTTATAAATGTGCACTTCAGACTCATTATGAATGTGATATCAATGTCAGTTTTGATAAGCCAACAAATATGATACAATAGCTTCATACAAATAGCGAGATACACCTATAACTATACAACAGTATCCCAATTATAACGTCATATGCTTTCCGCTTTCAAAGTCGACTGGGTTAGGTGCACGGGAGTTCGTGAAATTGTTGTTTACTCACGATATTTCAATGTTACCATAATGTATTTTTAGAACAACGCGTCTGTGTACCGTAGATCTGTTACTTTTTGTGTACAATCCGGTGAGGTTGATTTTAATATAACCTGAAGAAGAAATATTTCAAACTACATCAAATTTTCTTGGAAAAAATATTTCTCTAGCGTCATGGATATTCTAAGGCTGCTTGCAAAAATCACTGAGATCCAACAGGTAGTTTTCGAGAAAATCAATTTCAAACGTGCTCACGAATTAATGGACAGACTATAGTAACTGTTTTTTTTTTTTGAGTTTTCAGATCGTTTGACAAGACTCTGACAAGCGAAGAGTGACATAGTGATAGTGACAAAATGATGCAAGCTGCCATCACCATCCACATCATGTGAGGATAGGATGTCCCAGTACACCACCTCCATTGGCCACGTGTTATGCTGTTGGGTCGCCGTCGGAGACATATGGCGCATATCCTCCAATTATTTAATGAAATGTTGCTGTTTAATTTCTTTATTACATGGTTTCAGCACTAGTGCACAGAGGGTGGACTGTTGATGTTAAACATGGTCACCTATGACCACTTGACGAGTCACGTTCAACGACGTGTGGTGACTAGTTCCCATTTAGCTCGTTCAATTGGGTCTTCCTGAGATCCCGTCAGGATTTTCTTTTTCTTTTCGACCATGGTTTGCTGTTATAGTTAGTTGTTGTGGAGCCACGTTTAACACGTGAGGTGACTTATTGCCTTTCAGCTCGGACAACTCTAATAACCCTGAAGGACTCTACCTGTGCGATTTTTGGGGGGATTTCGCCGTCGTGGTGACGGCGAGGTCTCAAGGGTGTAGTGGATAACAGTCTCCCCCTCCAGGTAGCAACTGAGGAACAGACAGTTAGCCAAATAGTTAGTGTAGTATAATTAGATATTATATAGTTGAGACTATGTGTTGCACTCTCTAAGTAGAAGTGCAACACATAACTTCTGTTTCAATGACGTCTTTGTGTGGTTAGAGAGTGACGAGTTAGCAACAGTTAGTAAACACTGCAACTAGGTGGACGATGTGGTTTTGTTAATCTACAGTAATGAATAAATATATATGAAGTCTACAAGGCCGTTTTTGTCCTTATGTTGTGCTGTATACCATCATTGACACCACCGCCATCCGACACCTATCATCAACAGGAGAAGGCCCCCTTTTTCAGATATATAGATAGATAGATATGTCATAGCCCCCTCCCTCAGGCAGCAGCTGAGGAACCAGACAGTTAGCCTTAAGAATGTAGTTTGTATATAATTAGATATTTAATAGCAGAGACTTAGTGTTTGCACTCTCTAAACAGATGGCAAACACTAAACGAGACATTTGACGTAGTAAAAACTAAAATACGTGGTTGTGTAGAAACGGTAGTAAAGGGACAGACGACATAAACACTTGAGATGGACAGACGACATAAACACTTGAGATGGACAGACGACATAAACACTTGAGATGGACAGACGACATAAACACTTGAGATGGACAGGCGTGTTTACCATGTCCATATAATATCAAAATAAATATACATCAAAATCATCTATAAAAAGTTCGTGTCACTTTATAATACTCTGTGAATTGTGAGTGCGGTGGTCATCACGTGTTAATTCACTATTAACCTCTCTATTATTCAAGTGAAAGAAGCAAAGTATAAACGTACGTGGATGTATAAATATATCTCAATGGACTGGAAAGAATTGGAAAGGACTTAAATGGACAAGAAAGAATTGGAAAGGACTATGAGAGAACTATGAAGGATAAGAAAGAATTAGAAAACACTAAGAAGGACACCGCATCAAGGAGGAAACCACAACAATGTTTTCATACAAAAGCCCTAGCCACTCGGCCAGATACCCAACGTGCTCTCAACGAACAGCCCCTCCTAGCAGGTTAGCCACAATATAAGGACTGAAATCATACCATCAATAAGACCGAAACTAACCCTACCAAAGCAATAATCATCATCCAAGAATAAGGAGGAACTTTAACCACCACCATCCTGGCACATATAATCATCAGGGGAAAGGCCCCCTTTTACAGATAGATAGATAGATAGATAGATAGATAGATATATAGATAGATCATGCTGATTAATTTCTATATTACATGGTTTCAGCACAAGAGCACAGAGGGTTTACTGTTGTTGTTAACCATGGTCACCTATGACCAGTTGACGAGTCACGTTCAACGACGTGTGGTGACTAGTTCCCATTTAGCTCGTTCAACTGGGTCTTCCTGAGATCCCGTCAGGATTTTCTTTTTTTTTCGACCATGGTTGGCTGTTATAGTTAGTTGTTGTGGAGCCACGTTTATCACGTGATGTGACTAGTTCCCTTTCAGCTCTCACCACTCTAATAACCCTATTGGACACTACCTGTGCGATTTTTTGGGGATTTCGCCGTCGGGGCGACAGCGAGGTCTCAGGAGTGTCATAGTTCCCCAGGTGGCAGCGGAGGAATGGACAGTTAGCCAGATAGTTAGAGTAGTATAATTAGATTATTTAATAGTTGAGACTATGTGTTGCACTCTCTAAGCAGAAGTGCAACACATAACTACGAAACGACGTTTTGTGTAGTAAAATAGTGACGATTTAGTTACGGTTGCGGAGTAAACAAGGGAAAAAGAGATGACATTAAACATTAAGCTGAGTAGACGTGTTTTTGGCTGAGGTGATAACGCCAATAAACCTTTCATGTACTCTCAAAAATAGTGTTTATACATTTTTTACCATCAAGTATGAATCCATCCAGCATCAATCAACATCAGAAACTATAACAATTAACAAACCTAAAACCTAAGGAACACCCTAGCGATTACCACCTTTAACAATGGTGTCGGAAGAAAATTAACTAGGTTTGCCCACTTTACTATGAATTTACATTCGTGGACCAGAATGTCTGACTGGTTGCCTGTGTGAGTATTTTTTAAATCTATATACATGGCTGTTTTTCCTGCATGTCATCATTTCTTCAATCAACCTAGGGACATATATATGTCCTTTTTGCCTTCAATCATATTGGGCGACCAGTGCGTAATTCCCCTGGTCAGGAGCTATCTCTTCAATTGAACATTTCTTCAATCAACCTAGGGACATTATGTATGTCCTTTTTGCCCTTCAATCATATTGGGCGACCAGTGCGTAATTCCCCTGGTCAGGAGCTATCTCTTTAATTGAACATTTCTTCAATCAACCTGGGGACATTATGTATGTCCTTTTTGCCCTTCATTCCTTTTGGGCGACCAGTGCGTAATTCCCCTGGTCAGGAGCTATCTCTTTAATTGAACATTTCTTCAATCAACCTGGGGACATTATATATGTCCTTTGCCTTCAATCATATTGGGCGACCAGTGCGTAATTCCCCTGGTCAGGAGCTATCTCTTTAATTGAACATTTTTTCAATCAACCTGGGGACATTATGTATGTCCTTTTTGCCCTTCATTCCTTTTGGGCGACCGGTGCGGTGTGCTGCCCCGGTCAGGATCCTGCATTTCAAGTTCGGCGCTACCAGTTCTTCAATCAACCTTGGATTCCCCATGCTTGACTGTCTTAACCTGGCCTGGTATGCTATAATTACGTAAAACAAGTTCACTATTGGATTATACAAAACTATTGGACGGTTGAGGATGCTATCTCGGGATGATGTGCTGTATACATGCCTATCTGCGTGGAACACCTGTGCTTATGTTTTTAATAGTATAGTGTGACAAGACTCTGACATTCAAGAAAGACATAGTGATAGTGACATACTGATGCAAGCTGCCATCAAACCCATACTACCTCATGTGAGGGAAAGGATGTCCCAGTACAGCCACCTACATTGGCCAGATGTTATGCTGTTGGGTCGCCGTCAGGTTATATGGCGCATATTTTCCAGATTAATTAATGACATGCTGATTAATTTCTATATTACATGGTTTCACAAAGAGCACAGAGGGTTTACTGTTGTTGTTAACCATGGTCACCTATGACCAGTTGACGAGTCACGTTCAACGACGTGTGGTGACTAGTTCCAATTTAGCTCGTTCAACTGGGTCTTCCCGAGATCCGTCAGGATTTTCTTTTATTTTCGACCATGGTTGGTGTTATAGTTAGTTGTTGTGGAGCCACGTTTATCACGTGAGTGACTAGTTCCCTTTCAGCTCTCACCACTCTAATAACCCTATTGGACACTACCTGTGCGATTTTTGGGATTTCGCCGTCAGGGCGACGGCGAGGTCTCAGAAGTGTCATAGTTCCCCAGGTGGCAGCGGAGGAATGGACAGTTAGCCAGATAGTTAGAGTAGTATAATTAGATTATTTAATAGTTGAGACTATGTGTTGCACTCTCTAAGCAGAAGTGCAACACATAACTACGAACACGACGTTTTGTGTAGTAAAATAGTGACGATTTAGTTACGGTTGCGGAGTAAACAAGGAAACAAGAGATGACATTAAACATTAAGCTGAGTAGACGTGTTTTTGGCTGAGGTGATAACACCAATAAACCTTTCATGTACTCTCAAAAATAGTGTTTATACATTTTTTTACCATCAAGTATGAATCCATCCAGCATCAATCAACATCAGAAACTATAACAATTAACAAACCTATCAACCTAAGGAGACACCCTCACGATTACCACCCTTTAACAGATAGATAGATAGATAGATAGATGGATGGATGGATGGGATGGGATGGGATAGATAGATAGATAGATATATAGATATAGATAGATAGATAGATAGATGAAATAGATAGAT
>JADZMA010001103.1:0-25208 GCA_020796225.1 Arion vulgaris
GATCATTTGATTAAAATAAAATTCATTTTATGACCATATCCCAAGTTTATTATTATCTATAATCCATTTACGATGTTTGTCATTAAATGTATGTCTGTACAGTAATGGATTTCGTAAAGAGATCTTAAGAATATAGTCAACCCCATTTTCTTATCTAGGTCAGGGAATACATGGCGAGTTGTACGGCCTGGGCTATAGCCTGGCTGTGGCTGGGATCAGTATTTACTATAAAAGCAACACGCTTAGTTCGATCGATATGCGTAGGTAATTTATCGCGAGGTAAGACTTTACAATCTATACGTCGAACAAAAAAGGTGGCTTGTAGATTCCCCGTATCTGTTTAGTATTTATTTTCTGTTTAGGACACGTAGTCCAACAACACTTGACGTGTTTGGAAATTTCGAGAATGGCATCTAGTTCAGCATAAACTACAACGTGCAGTGGGTCGGGCGTAATTGCAGCGAATTTAAGTTCCATTGACAGGGGACCTGATTTAGCCATCTCGAACTGATCACCGTCAAGCAGACTGGGACTTAGATCAAAGACGTACAGAGTATACCCATTCTTAAAGTTTCTATAGTCCAACCGTTCCCGGCGCCCCTGCCAATCAGACCCATCGCCAGATTAGTACCAAAAAAGTCTCTAACGTACTGTTTGTTTTTAAAGTCCATCGGTAGCGGTGTCCCTGTCACACCCCTACCATCACGGTAATGTTGAGATATGTCAGCCCAAAGTTTTGGAAGTTGAAGGCATTAGCCTTATACGAGCTGTTAAAGGCTGTCAAATTAATATTCCAACCACTACGCGGGTGGGAGTTTGACCAGGAAAGGTTATCCTTCGTGTGCGATAACATTCCTTTTGGAAAGCTAGGGTTTTTAAATTTCAGCCCGTTTTAATGAGTACTTGGCGTTATTAATTGTTAGCGCTTCTCGGGGCAAAGAAATGGCCGGCTTTTTTTTGGCTTTTCGAACTACCAGGCAGCGTGGGGTTTTAATTTAACTGTAGCCAAACGTAGGGGCGGGGCAATAAGATTTGAACACGTCTTTAGAAGGTGTGAGTTTAATTTTACATCTACACATTTAGCATGTAGCGGTCTTGGGCAAAAATGTCCGAGAGTAAACGACCCATCATATCTAATTCAGACTGTCAGACGCAATTGTGCGTCTTATTTTGGCGTTGTTAGCATCACTTTGCATGTCATCAATGGCGTTTGGCGTGTCGTGGTAAAAAAGTGAGGCAGATAAATGCCCTTTTTTGCCACATTCACCGTAGTTCAACGTCGCTTCCAAGTAAGTTCTATACGGATAGGTGTTTTCACTAGGCGTGATCAAGGTATTTTGTTCAAAACGTCAACTTGAGAAAATAAACTATGCATATAAGTTGACGGCGCGACGTCGGTATCTGGGGGTAATTTGTCCCCATTACGTAAGGTGACTTTGGTCACAGCAGAAAGGATTGAAAGATCCAAGTACTCATCACTAGTCCCAAAGTGCAAACTTATGGGGGCAACTGGCGCTAATGAAGCTAGAGGATGTATCTCCACAAACTGACCCTCCTCCACGGCTGTTTGTATCGGGGGTACACTAAATAAATCCAAACCAGAGTGAAGACATTCGCACGAGTTGGGGTGTATCAGAGACATTATTCAAAAATATCCGAATACCGTTTCTGGTTGGTCTTGAGTTTCTTGTGAGTTCGACGAGGCTCGGCAGTCCGGTTTATTCTTTTATTAAGGGGTTCCTGGTGGAGAAAAAACTCAACTTCCTTCTAATGCCGCTACCTGATTGGTTGCCAGCCACGTGGTCGACGGCCCCTTGCAGCAATCGTTTTCCCACTTTTTAGCGTGGTCTTTAAATGACTCGCCAATGTTCCTACAAGCTAATGCATCCTGGGCAACTTGTAAACCAGTACCTAAGCCTTCCCTCAATAAGGCTTTACCACCCGTCTTTTAAAAACGGGAGAACCATGCGACCTAAACCCCAAAGAAAATACCAATCCCACGTCCTCGTTGACTTCTCCCATCTATAAACACCGGAAGCCCGTGTCCAGCTTGACTACAGTAAAATCTTCGTTTACTTCAGGACTTCTGCCTAACGGAGCGTGCCTCACAATTTTTATTCCAGATCAAAATGTTTCCGAGTGCGAAAATGTAAAGTTATCACCGACGTTCCACTCTTGAATGGGATAGTTTTTCCCATATCGGTGGTTAAAGCATTTCAGTGTCGAAAGAAAACGACTCAACGACACGTAGTGTGGTTTGTCATAAATACGAAACACTGACGCCGAACGCCTATTCAAAATAGGAACAGTGCGTAAAGTGGACCATAACGTCTGACGGGCGAGCTGCTACTAGGTCACAGCACATGACACATTTTTATTTCCGGCTCTAGGTTTACTTCAAATTCCCTTCTACTACTGGGTTAGCGTCTGATACATGGGATGTAGGAAAGCCAAAAATATGTGTCAACATCATGGGTAACTTGGGATCTTTTTCGAATAATTTTAAGATACCCTTTTACCAGCCTTGTTCCAATGGGACCTAATTTGGGGCTTCTCCCCACCCTCCACTCCTATTAGCAATTTGTTTAACGTATCGATAAAAGCTTCTGGTGACTTGTAAAGTCCAGGCGGACACATAATGATTATAGGTTGTTTACCTTTTTCTGCGTTTTCTTTGGATAGTGTATATTCTAACCAAACTTCCCTCCAAAATTTTTAAAATACTACTTGGAAATTGAATTTCCACCAGGCCAACTTCGTACTTCGATGATAAATCAATAGTCTGAGGTAGTTTGACAAAAAAGTGGTCTGGCTCGTTGTCTGGATAAATTTGAGAGGAGGCATTGCTCGGCAATGTGATGTAAAAACTCATAGTTGATTTATCGCTGGTCTTGGTTCTATTTTGGATTAGGTCATGTAGCCCAGACAGCAGACAACAAGACTGTCCAAAGTTTACCTCACGCTCGGTTCCTGGTCAGATTGAATAATGATACACCGATGACTACATATATAACTATTATCTGACATATAAAGACTAGGTCTGGTCGAGGAAGCAATTTTCCAAACCAAAGCGAGGTTTTCAGACCCGTCCCTAGCTTTTCTTCAAACGATGTAGTTTCCAGTTTCGGTCTCTGCTTCCATATCGCTAGTCGTCATATCTGGATAGTGTTTCTCTGAAATCCAACTGTTGAATGTAGGTTATACCCAAACCACTGAACTAAAAACTTTTAATTCCCCCAATGGTACGACGTTCTTGTAGAATCGACTCGATTCGATACACTTGTTTGTCGGCGACTTTTTGTAATTTTCTTTTAAAAGGAACCTTTTTGTTCAGCCAGCATCATCTTTTAATCTGTACGTTACTGGTATTGTCTTGTTTACGCGACTAAGGTAAACATTTCCTCTGTCCACTCCCGGTATACCCCTTTTAAAGCATGTCTAGTTTGACTGACCCTGACTCGCCCCCCTTTCTTGATATGTTTGCTTTCCGATGACGTCAGAGGTCGAATACAAGGTATCCCAAACAGCTTCTTTGGGTTTCCAATATTAACCTTCCTAGGTGCCATGCGAATGGCCCGATGATACGAACCGTTGTAGTTAGTAGCAGTCGATCTATCACGTGGACATATCGAAGTTTGTTGGTTTTTGTAAAGTATCGCCACATTTTTTCTTTCAAGGTCCTGTAAATCGCTCCACCACAGCGGCTTTACGTCATCGTTTTCAGTAGCAAAAAAGTACGCCTCCTCTTTTAAAAAAGTTAAAAATGTTTTGTTGACAAACTCCGACCATTTATCTGATTGAAGATTTATCGCTTTGCGCTTAGCAAAAAATTTTATGCATGGCCGCCATCAACTCTTTCCCCGTTTTAGTTTATCGGAATCGCCCACGCGTAATTACTGAAAAACATCATACACGTCACTATATATGATATACCGTCAGGCTTTTTAGTAACTAGTCGATTGACCCGGGTTTGAACCGTGGTTTGTACCGCCAGTTATGGTAAAAGGGGTCTTTTAAAATTGCGACGTACAGGTTTATGTAGAGTATACGCATCCTGCGCACTTAACCATTCCTTAATCTCTTTAGCACTAACTTTGCTGTTTTTCGTAAACCACCTACACCGCCATACGCTGCTGGTCGACACGGCTCGAAGTACCACTTTTTTTAAATCGTACTTATTCGAGGGGGCCCTTTTTCCCACTTTAGGTTGGAATCTTACTCTTCTTCTTCCGTCTACGGAGAGTATACGAGGAGGTCGCTGGTGTCTCTTGTATTTTGTCTGTAATCAACCGCAGAGACGACTGAAGACTTTTGTCTACGGCTTCAGCTTTAAGTTGCGGGTTGTCGGGAAGAGTTGTTGATGTTCACTAGTTGGGATAGGGGTGGTGGTTTTATATCGACTAACTTAGAGACTTGTTTTTGTACAGAGCTATACGAGTTAAATAGCGCTGCAACGTTTGCTGATACAGTCTAGCTTTGCGTGGCAACAAATCTTATCGTTCTAAGACTTTTTCATTTGGTCATCCAAATCCGAGGTTATCGTTTAAGGTGTCGGGTGGTGCGTATTGTTTTTGCGTCATAGACTCGGATCAATCAATAGCATTTTCTTAGCCATGGTTAACCTACCAAGACGACTTTTAGCAGGTTTAATATAGGACTCAATAAAGCGCCTATGAAGCCGCCTTGTTGAAGGATTTTTTGCGCTTTTTTCTGACAGCTTCTTTTGGTGATTGCTCTTTAAAATGTTTTTATGCCGACGCAATCCGCTTCGAGCCGATGGGGAACATTACCTTTAACACGTTGTGACAACATTCACAACATTGACAAAGTCACGTGTGACAGCGATCGTACTAGGTCTGGGGAAGCTGTTTTCATTATAGTCTTCACAGCCGTTGGATTCGCCCCGCCTAAGAATCGCAGCATTTCGCAGTGGTGTTTCATAGTCTCGGTCATGTCTTTACTTTGGGGACGTAAACAACTTGTGTCTGGTCAGGAAAAATATCGCCGCGCAACCTCAACTGATCAGGTGTTTCTTGTAGAAGGTCGAATAACAAATAACCGTGTAGTGATGATGTAGCATCTTTAAAACTTTCTTGGGCATACCATACCAGGGTACATCTGCTTTCCAGATTGGTAATTTCCGAGCCGTCTCGCGGGTTTTTAAAAAGCACTATGTAATGCGAATTTAGACTAATGTTCCGTTGTTCTTTATTTTTTCCAAATAAGTTTTGTACAATATACATAACGCTAATGTTGCGATGGTGACACATTTATAAATAATTTATTATTATCGTCTGTTTCGGGCATTAGATCGTCCAAAACAACTAACCGGCGCATATTCTCTCGCCATTGGTCCATGTCTGGCAGCCCTTCGATAAATTGGATACCATTCATATTTTTGAGACTGGGTTTCCATTCTCCGTAACACCAAATAATCTCATCTGGGGTAGGGACGACCATGTAGAGATGGGTCAAAACGCACAAAACGTTTTTACCGCTACCGGGTTTGGGGCCTGCTATAAGCGCTGTAAATGGATGTTTCCACCAGGATCCATAGCTGTTAATGCTAACGTATATACACACGAACGTTTTTATATATCATATGCCGGGTTTTCCTCTCGTTTAGAATATAGCCTTTCAACGGGTGATGACAAAGTTTCATTTTTCATGTTACTATTATATCCTATATATGTATATCAATAAAAATATCGTTTATTACGCTAAATACGTTTGTTATTTATAAATGTCTATATGTTTGAATTTGTATATGTCTACCTGTCTCTCTATATGTGTATATGTATCTATAGTAAATTACTTGAATGTGCAAAGCTAAAAATAGCCCTTTCTAAAATGTTGACCTAAATACACACACACCGTCCTATAAGTGAATACTTATATACTTTAACATACCTAAATTCTTCCCCTTTACCACCTCCCATTTTATATATACAACCACACATACACACTTATATACACAAAATACCCCTTTTATATATCTAAATATCATCATCATCAGGTGCCCCACAGCGAAGGTTGGCTGCAATGAATCTCCAGCATCCTCTGTCTTTCACCTTGGGGTTGCACACTGCCAGACTGTAACCTGTCCATTTCTTAAAGTTTTCTTCCCACTTATCTCTCGGTCTTCCTTCTGCCTTCCCCCCAACTTTCCCCTCAGTAAATGTTTTATCATGGTGTCATGTCTTTTATTGCCCAAAATACTTTACTTGTCTGAATTTATTTTTAATAATTTTTTTTCATGCCTAATTTTCCTAAAACTTGTTTATTTGTCTGTTTTTCTGTCCATGAAACTCTGACTATTCTTCTATATATCCACATTCAGATATTTGTAAACCATTAAAAAATCACAAAAACAACAACAAAAAATTTTTCATCGATTTTTATATTTCTCTATTAAAATAAAAATTTTACAAAATTATCGATTTTTCAAAAAAAAGTTTATCGATTTTTTTTATTTCCTATTAAAAAATTTTACAAAAATAATCGATTTTTACAAAAAATTTTCGATTAAAAAATTAATTATATATAACCAATATAATCTATCTAATAAAAATTAGCTTCCTCCTTAAAAAATCTAAAAATTCTCTCCCTTTTATAAATCAATAGTTATCTCGCCCTTAGTAAAGCCTTCTTTGATTTTGCTTCACCCTTGGGGGGGGTATATTACTAATAAGCTATAAATGGTGGGGGAGGGGGGAGTATATCCTTATATAAACCCTATTAGCCCCTAATTAGCCCTCAATAGGCTTTTTTTTTTTTGACCAGAAGCACTTGGGGCTGAAAGTTTCGGCCCGGTGGGCATGGACATCTAACTTCGCTCGGTGCCAGAACACCGTAAATCGGGGGAAACCCAGCTTTCTGTCCGCGGAGTTGAACCCGCACTTACAGAGGACTAGTCACCCGTAGTCCAACGCGCTACGAACACGCTGGGCACGCGGGCGAACTGCGGCTAAGTACCGAATATATATACATTATCTCCCTAATAACCACAAATTATTCCCTTATATAAACACTAATATCTCCTTAGTAAATCCTTCTTTTACTTTGTTCCACCCTACTACTAGGAACGCCTTTGAGTATATCCTTCACTTTTTATCACTATTTGCCCACAATATTTGCCCAGATTTCCTACCTAAGAACACTTTGATCTACTACTTATCTCTCTCTCTCTCTCTTCTCTTTTTCTTTTTCATATTTTATATATATTTATATATATATATATATATATATATATATTTTATCATATCGGTCTTCGTCCGTCCATCTATCTGTCTGTCTTTTCCCTCAGTCCGTTCATTATCCATCCATCCACCATCCATCCATTATCTGTCTATCTGCCCCCCCCCCGCCCACCCGGGCCCCTGCCCCCTGCCTGTCTGTATCTCTGTCTGTCTGCCGACTGCCTGTCTCCCCCTTACCACCTGCCTGCCTGGCTGTCTGTCTGTCTGTCTAATCTATTTATCTATCTATTTTTCTACCTGCATATATATATATTTATATATATATATATATATAAAAAAAAAGGACTGCCCTTATGATTTTTATTTTGAGAGGGGACAAAATTATGGATGGTTTTTAAATATTCAGCTCTATTTTTTTTTTTAACCACTTTTTTCTTGTTCGTATCATGTTTTTAGTTTTATCAACAGAAGCTGGAGGATTACCAGAATTTTTGAAGTTAAAAAAAATTAATTTAACATTCTTTTTTCCAGCATGTTCTTTAAATATTTTGTTAATATTTTAAATAAACGACGTCATTGCACCCGGGAACCATGGTTCCGTCCCCCAACAGATATCGAAGAGTATGCATACTGATGGTTCTCCGGATTAAACACCCCTCATTGCCTCGGCTCCAGCCCGACTTAAAAAGGTAATCAAAGTGCTTAAATGTTGATCGTTTAACACGTTTTGGGGTTATCCAACAGAGAGTGGGAAGAGACCGAAAAAATTCCCTTATATCTTAACTCCAACAATCGATGCGAAAAGCCTGCCCGCCTCTCATTTGTTGTCATTTTAAGTTTTTTAAACCTTTTTTTCTGTCCAAACAATCGCCCCCCTTCAACCTCGCATTCATAAATTTTTTGGGATGCGTTTTAGGGTCCGCAAGGGATTTCCCCATCTTTTTTGGGGGTTTTTGAAGGTGCCGCAAAAATTGTTAAAACGAATTTTTGAAAGGGGTTGCTCTTCGGCTTTAAGGGAAAGGGTTTAACGAATTTTTTTACTATAAAATTGGGAAAAACTGTTCTAAAAATACACACAACCGCGAGTGTAAAAAATCTCCCCCTTTTTCGAACTAAAAATAAAAAAATTTTCCAACGAATACAAATAGCGAATAATGAGATAAAAATTTATTAAAAATCTTCAACCGTTAATCGTTTGATTGAAAATTGGGGACTGAAAAAGGACGTAAGTTCGTTAATTTTTTAAAGGTTACTCCTCACACCCAAAACCCGGGGGTCGGGGGAGTCTTTTTAAAAACCCGCCTATTTTAGAGCAAGAATGGTTATAAAAGAAAAAGTTGTAAGAGCGGAAAGACGGTGTTCTCGGAGTACATTTTTAAAAATGTAATAATACATGTAGAAATGCGGGATCAAAGAGCTTTCATAGGCACAACGTTGGCCAGGTTTAGTGAGCTGGCACTAATAAAGATCTACCCCCCCTCCATGGGTGAGTGAAACAGACAGGGATCCGTTTCAAGCAGGTGGGGGACGGGGGAACTTTTTATAAGAGGTGCAGATAAAAAGAATGAGATTCCGCACCCGCGAGCAGAATCCCAAAGGGTTATTTCTGCATCTCTACGGGTGATGGAAAAGCCGAACAAAAAAAAACAAAACGTACAATTTAAATGAGAGGCCCGACCCATGTCCCCTCGAAAAAAATTTGCCCCCGTTTTCCAGCTCGGCAAAATCGGTCGGAAAAAAGCATGCTGTCGACACCGGGAAAAGAAACTCCTTATCAGAGGCCGCCAATCATTTATTGGGGAAGATTCCGGCGCAAATCCCAAAATTTCATTCTAGGGTTTAAAAACTCTTCCCCGAAAAGGGAAAAGGGACTGTTACTCTTTGCACTACGTTAAACCCCAAGAACGGGCGAGTGATTTGGCGGGAAAAATTCCCCCGGGGTGCTAGTGTCTATTGAAAGACCATAAAAAAATAGGGGAGCCCAGCAAAAGTTTCGGGTTTCATGGAAAATGCAGAGTAGACAATGCAATTTCCGGGCCGACAACGCCGAAAAAATTTTTAGTATTTACGGGGAATAACTCACAGGGATATTAAAATAAGGGGATAATGAAAAGGGTTTTTTACAAACCCCAAAAATTGACAAAAAACTATTTTTACACCGATCATCCTAAAATAGAAGATGCCATTAAAATATTAAAAAAAAAAGGAAAAATAGCCGAAAAAGATCGTTTGGTGAAATAAAAGCTCCAGACTGAGAAATTCTAATCGGAAAGACCCCACATAGTCAGAAAAAAACTGTAAAATCTTGGCGAAAGGGCTTAAAAAAAATATACCGGGGAAAAAGATGTTAAAGAGCAATGAATATAAAACATCCAAAAATGATGGTTCCAATGGCTAGCCATGAAGGTTTAAATTTTAAAGAAAAGCCTTTTGGGAAGTCCAAACCAAACATACGGTAAAAGATCATTAAAATTTTTCCGTTGCGTTGGAACCCTCCCCCAAAGGTAGGAAACCGATAGAGAAGTCTACTTACAACCAAACACAGGCCGAAAAGTACCGATGGTAAAGGACTCGGGGGTTTTTGGGGAAAGGTTTCCGCAATCACACTGGGATCTAATCTTCAAATTCCTCTGGGGACGGGGCCCCGGCAGGGGACACCAAAATGGTAAGCAAGCCTCACGCAAAAAACAGTCAGAAAGGGAATATCAGGCCCGGCTTCCCGCCTGAATTGACAGCGGAGAACGCAAAAAAGGGGAAAAAGAACCTTTTTTTCCAAAATTATGAAGGTTAAGCCAGCGTATTAACTTTTAGCGGTTACATCCCGGGGAATTCCCATTGTAGTATATCAAAAAAAAACGTCCAAAAAATAAAGTTCAACGCAGAATGTTGTGAGTATCAAAAGTGACCGGGAGAAATGAAGTCAGGAAAACGGCTCAATACTGATCTTCATCAAGAAAAAACAAATTAATTGTTACCCCCATAAGAATTAAAAAAAAGAAAAAGAGTCCCTAAAAAGAATGTTACAGATAAGTGGGCACAAAACAAAAAGGGGCTAAATATGTGAACTAAGTTACAGAAAAATAGCTGTTTTAGCGAGAAAAACCGTTCTGAAATTTCTTCTTACGGCCCGTAAGGAAAACAGGACTAAAAAAAAAAAAGAATTTTATCAGTTATATAAGTTACTAAGATTTCCGTTTTTCGTAGGGGAAATTTATTTTAAAACAGTTTTGCCCAAACAGGGAAAAAATTGACATATTAAAGAAACATGGCCGGGCGCCTCAAAATTGGCTGCTTTTAATTTGAAATAGTTTTTTCTCCATGCTTGGGGGAAAACTTTATCATTGAACATAAATTCCTTCATTCCGATTTCAAAAACCTGATACATAAATTCCCCGAAAATTGACAAATTTTTTAAAAAAAATTTATTCAGTAGTTCTATCCAAAAAAGAAATTTTTATAAACTCATAATTTTAAAGATATGGCAATTCGCTTAAAAAAAAGAAAATTTTTCAGCCCCCCAAACGTGGAACACATATTAAAGAGACGCCCCTTTCCCGTCACCCTTTGAATCAAAAACGGCTGCGTTTTAAAAACAATGTTTTTCCTTTACGTCGATTAAACAAAAAAAAACGTTTGAGGAGAGTTTTGAATAGCCTAAACTAAACTAACAAAGATTGTCAAATGGAAATGCTTCGATACTAAAAATTGACACATTCAATAATTGAACTGAGTATAAACGTATCGAATAATGATCAGATGTGTTAAAATACTAATAAAAACCACAACAGTACTCCAGATCAAACTTACATTTGACAGTTATAACATGCGTGTAACTCTAGTGGCGAATACGGTACATCTGCTAGTTCAATAGTCAAACTCTATAATCTAATCAATTGGGCCATTGTCAGACGTGTCGAAATCCCAAATTTTAAAAAAAAGGAAAACCTGATCAAATGTTTTATTAAAAATAAAATGTCTTAAAAGTTTTGTCCTTCCCGTGAATAGCAGCCAAAAATCCTAATGCATTCGGCCATGGACAGACACGTAGAAAAACCAATAAATAGCATCAAATATTTTTGTAGCAATGTTACCATCGCTTTAACACATGACCATCGCTTTATCACGGGACCGGCACGTTGAGCACGACGTATCAGTAGTAATATCCCTTTGTTGCGCTTAGATATCCTTGTTTACATTCCCTGTTTCTTCTTCTTCTCTTCCACCATTTATTTTTTATAGAAGTGTTGGGGGTGAAACGTAGTGATCTTGGGGGTGCTTGTTTAAGGCCTTTGTAAGCTGATATTCATGTTCGTAAGGCTGTTCTGATGCCGTCGCTCCATCTTTGCGTGGTCTTTCTTTGCCATGAACTCATTATACTTTTTCGTGTGGCCTCTGTGGTAGGCGATAGGGGCATTTAGTTAGTCAAACCAGTCGATGTAGATGTCCAAACCATTTAATCGGTTGTTCTTTTATGAATTGCATGACTGGTTTCACATCCAGTCTCCTTCTGATTTCTTCATTTCTAATTTTGTTCTCTTATTGTCACACCTGCAACTTTCAAAGGCACCTCATCTCTGTCTTATGATTTTCCGCTCATTAGCTGCTGCTATTGGCCATGTTTGACACTGGTAACAAAGTGTTTGCCAGAAAATCGTCTTGTGCAAGGTTACGAAATGGCGACTTTTTGGTAGGTTTATAATTCGTCTTACGGCTACTAGTTTTGCCATGGTTACTTTAAAGAAAACCCGCTTTTGTTCTCATCGAAATTTTTTTTTTACATGTCAGCGACTTAGGGTTATTCCCAAAGGTTTTACCTCTAACTTTCACCCATCTGCAGGACCATTATACCCTAGGTAGCAGCGCATGTTACAACAGTTGGAAGCTAATTTGCCTCTACAGCGTATGCGTTGATTGCTGCTAATCATACACATCTTCTGTCTGACTTGGACTCCTCCCATTCTAACTTCTTCAGCGTCTACGACTTCTCACTTCTAACAATATGCCCTTTACTCCTTATTCGTTCCCATTATCCATGTATTTAACAGACAACTGTATGAATTTTTTTGCACCCATCACCAACAAAACTAACCCTTTTCTTCGCCCTGTACCTTTACCACCCCTTTCCCAAATTTTCCCACTACGATCTTCTCCCCCACACAGGTGGTTTGTATTCCTCCAGACCTTCCACTATCGGACAACGAGAGATCTGTTTTAAGTAGGGGTCTTAAGTTTGTTCCTCTCCGACCACCATTGCCCATTTCACTCAACTTTTCCCAAGATGTGACTCGTTTCACCGTGGCTTGCCTTAAAAATTTCACTTTCGGAACCAGGTTGACTCTGACCTATGTCCTGACCGAGTATGTTTTCCAAGTTTTCTACTCGTAAACATGACCGGACACCCAAACCTGGTGCCTCTAACGCTCTTGATCTCTACATCAAGAATACTATAATGATTTTGGGACTGCTCCACCAAAACGCCTTTGGCAGTCTAACATGTCACCGTCGGAGTTTCGTGCTCATCACACTCCGTCGACGTGATGACATTGTTATCAAACCCGCCGACAAAGGCGGAGCTATAGTCGTCTGGAGAAAAGATCTTTACCTTCAGGAAGGTCATACCCAACTGTGTGACATCCAGTTTTATAAACCAGCCCTACTGATGTCACTCAGTCTAATAATAATAAGGTTCGTGAAGTCTTAAGAACTTAATTGCCACGAACGACCTTCCATCCAGTGCATCATCACTCTGGGGATCGATAGCTGTTTGGTAAACCCCCCTTTTTATATGCTCCCAAAATTCATAAACTCCACAATCCCGGTAGGCCTATCGTTTCTGCTTGCTCCTTGCCCTACGGAACACATCTCCGAATTCCTTGATAGCATCTTTAATCCATAGTCACCACCCCGTCATTTTTGAAGGATACAAACCACGCTTTGTCTGTCTTTCTACCATTGAGTTGCTACCCAAGAGAACCTCCCTCTCTTCCTCCTTGATGTGCTATTGTACACCTATACCTCATCCTGATGGCCTTATAGCTCCCCAGTTCTTTCTCAATAGGAGAACTAATCCACTTGTGTCAACTTCTGCTCTCCTTCGTCTTGCGGAACTAGTTCTCACTCTTAACTCCTTTCAGTTTAATTACCAATTCTTTGAGCAGATCAGTGGGGTTGCCATGGGTACTAAAATGGGACCTATTTATGTTTTGTCTTTCATGGGTTATCTTGAACACCTAGTATGGACTACATATGATGGCCCCTTCCGTCTGTCTATCACAGATACATTGATGACTGTATTGGCATCACTGATATGCCTGAAGCCGATTTGTCACGCTTCATTAATTTCATTAATGTTTCAACCCTTCTATTCGTTTTACTTCTCACATCTCCACTACGTGTGTCAACTTTCTTGACATTACTATCACCTTACGCCTATCCGCTATCTCTACATCAGTATATTACAAGCCTACTGATGCACATAGTTTCTCCTCTATACTTCTTCCCATCCCCGGGCTTGTCGTGACTCTTGCCATTCTCGCAGCTCTTCCGCCTTCGTCGCCTTTGTAGTGAGGACGATGATTTTCTTGAAGAGCTCGCAGATGCGATTTCTTTCGTAGGCGCCTATACCCGGAGAGGGTGCTTGTCTCGCTATGCATCGAGTTCAGAAAATCACTCGCCAGCAGGCCCTTACCAGTCAGCATAGGACTACTAACTCTGACAGAGTAAAACTTATCTTAACTTACCACCCCCATAGTTCCCTTGGTAAAAAATGTTTTATTCCGTCATCTGTCTCTCGTTAGATCAGATCCTGAGACCCGTTCTGTCTTCCCCAACTATCCTTTGGTGTCTTACAGACGGGACAGAAGTCTTAAGGATATGTTGGTACAAGTCGCCTTAAGTCCAATATCCAGACTCATTTTGGCACTGCCCAGTGTGGTCGTCGGCGTTGCAACACGTGTGCTTATGGATACAGAGCGTACTGTATCTTTTCCTTTAGGCACGTTTTTATTGACGATGGGTTCACATGCAGTCCCGTAATCTTATCTATGCCATTATCTGTAAGCTGTGTAACAAGGCTTATATCGGCGAGACAGGCAAGAGGCTCAGTGACCGTTTCGCCCAACACTTACGCGACATACGCCAATGCTCTGTGCCCCCTGTAGCCACCCATTTCAATGACACTGGCCATTTAGGTGCTCACGATGTCCAGGTCACAGCCATCCGATCATGTTCCTCGGATGATCGCAGTCGATTTGCTCTGGAGAATCGGTTGATTTCTTTGTATGGTCCCTTTGCGACCACGCGGCTCAACATTACATTCTTATGCTTCTTAGTACTTTCTCTTCCCATGCTTTGTAATCTTTTGGGGGTATATGTTGCATGTATTCATTTATATTCCATTCTTATGTTTCTTAGTACTTTCTCTTCCCATGCTTTGTAATCTATATGGGTATATATTGCATGTTTTCAAGTTATATATTTACTAGATGTTTCATTGTTTTTTTTCCTTTCTATTTCTAGTTTTTATGTGTGTTTTTTGTGTTACATTTATTTCGTTAATCGTTTTTATTCCAGATTTTCCTTAGATACGTTGGTATTTGGTCGTCCATTTGTGTTTAATTTTAATTTGTCACTCCTGTTTGTTCGTTTGATTGATAAAGGCCTTGTTGGTCGAAACGTTGCTGTTTTTTGTCATTGTTTTTGTAATTTGTAAAACTACAGTACTTTGTAATTACGTGTTTTGCCAATCAAATGTTTTACTGCAGTTCCATATATATAAAACTGTATTTATATATCATTTTTAAATTTCGGCTATTGTTAATGTGAAAACACACTAACACTATTGCGTTATAATAAAATAGAGCACAAGCATGGTTGACAATTACTTGTCATCTGCTGACGAAAATCAATTTGAAACTCACTATGTCTTTTCATTTATAATAGCTAAACTTTCAAAGAGATATTATAAATTACTATTAAATTACATATATCTTAACATATCTCAAAATACCAAAATGTTATATATACATTTAAATCACAATAACAAAAATTTACACATCTATTTCCATAAAGGGCAAAAGGGATATGTTACTTCTTCATGAAATATGTAATGTTTAACATAATTAATTTATACTTTCACAACAATACTTTCATTTCTAAATATACTCCCAATGGTAGTTCAAACAAAAATACATATCTCCAAACATTGACAATACACATTTGTAAAATAATTATACAATTTTACTACCCCAAATTAGTCTGATTAAGTAGCCTACAATTTTAATTTATAATTTACTCATACACACTTGCTCATACATACTTACTGATGTAGAATGCTTACCTAGGACATCTCACAAACACACATTAAAATAAATATAACTGTTCTAAATAGTATAAAGACAACACACAATACAGCAGGGAAAATAAAATTGCAAGCCAGAGGTCTGCTGCTATTTAAACTTTTATGTTTTCACAATGAACTTGTGTATTTACAGTTGGATAAGTTTGTAACAGCTGTGTATTTATGATAAATTTTAATTCCTTAGTTTTTTTTTTATACCCAAGTCTTTCTCTATACCAGCTACCATTGAATGTATACCTCCTCCTTGTTCTCATAAAAAGCCCAACCCAAAACCATTAATCTGTCCAGTTGCACAGTGATGTTCTAGTATGTTTTTTGGAATTATTTTATCTGGAAATACAGTCTGTATATTGTCATGTAATCTGGATTGCTATTGTATTTCTGGAACTGGGCATGGCTTGGTCTACAGTGAGATGTAATTTGAAATTTTCAAATGCTATATTTAAAAAATTTAAAAAATGTCTCTTTGATCAATGCAATTTTATTATATCCTGATTCTGTGCATACAATTGTGTATGTGTTAGACATCTTCTGTAGATCTTTATATATTTATATTTAAGTATTTGACAGTGGATACCAACAAAGCTCTACTATGATATGCCTGTGGTGTTATTTTGGTTTATCTAATACTTTATCTAAATGTGAACACACTGGACCAGACCTATCACACAGTGCTACAAACCCAAGTTCTAATAGGTTTGACTGTGCCTTTTTAATCTTACTATTGCTTTTTGTTTTGTCCTCCTCACTTTCACAAACTAATAAATCTGCATGTAACTTGTTTATTACTAATTTGAACATATCTACCTGATGCTAATTATTCCATATTTTTAAATTTTATTTTTGAACTATGTTTCCTTTTTATGTTTTCCATGTATTCTGTCTATAGTCTATATAGTCACATTCAGCTAGAAATTTATAATAAACTTATATTCGATACAAATATCAACCAGCGAAAAGTAACGGGTTTGAAATTATTTAGAATTACCGCTTATTGCTCTATAAATAACAAACTATTTTAAAAGGGTCAGTGAAAACCCTGACATAGTAGTCGGTGAAAGTGATATCGAAACAAAACAGGGTTGTCGCTCTAGCGATCAAAAGTTTGTAGTTTCAAGATATTCCCGACAATAAAAATTGCACTCAAGAGAGAGGAATCATTCATCATTTTGAAAATGTATGATTCAGTGACATTATTTGTAGGATCGTATGAAAATGTATTTGTTTAGTAGCAGTACCTGCTCAACAAGTAGCGGTGTACAAAATAATTGCGGTGACCCTTTATAAATGTCTCGTTATCGGTATTTTTCCCCTTACGAAATGTTTAAAAATATTCAGCAATTTGAAATACTTTAAAGTTTATAATAAATTTTAGATTTTCTGAAAAAACGTGACATACAAATATACTAACCTGATTTATTTTACACAGTTTCCAATTCCTATAAATCAAAAGGGATCTTTTGAACTTTTTTACCCGCATTCAAGGCTCGAAGAATGTCTTGGTTTGCTAAAAGATCGTTATCTCGATGCAAATTGACCGTGTGAGACATGGTTACAACATTTCGTTTTAACTATACACGGCAATTTCAAGTTGGAAATTTTGATATAGAGATTAACCTAGTTCGTTTTATAATTTTCATTTTTCCCATCTATGAAAGTTTACCCTCTTCCCAATTTAAGTATGATGTCCAAATCTTGAACAATGGAAACAGACATGAAACAATGAAATACTTTTGATTTTTTATATATATAATACTATTTAATTTCGTTCTTCTAGGGAATTTAATTTAAATCTATTTGTAAAGTCCTTAAAGAAGAATGTTGTTGCTTTAAAATCGGCTTTTTCCCATTAAAAACAATACCTTTTTCTCTCCATGCATCGCTATAAAACCAAAATACAAAGAATTCCGTTCCGTAAAAGGTTCATAAATAAAATTTTAAAAATTCTCATTTCGATTGCCAGTAAACCTGATACAACAGAATCCCGTTCCAGCGAAAGTTGAATTTAGTTTAAATCTAGTTGTAATATTTCACCACTTCTAAAGTTACATTTGTTATCCTTTTTCGCTGATCGTCAGAGCCCACATAAACGCATTCCGACTACCTTTAAAACCTGATACAATTGAATTCCCGTTAAAGTTCAAAAATAACAATTGGCAAATTAAATTTATTCAGATTATTAACTTATCGACGTGTAAAAAAAAATTGACCGAGTGTTTTTTTTAAATGTGGCCCGAACGTGAATCGAGCGCATTGTCTACTGCAATGTAGAAAGGCAAGTTATCAACTACGCTACACAAATGAATGTGTTTAAAAGACGTTATAATAATAATCACCTTATCATAGCATTATGTGACTGGGAATTGAGCGGAAAGTAATAATTTGTGAATATTTTTCAGTCTGTATGTAGTGTGCTGTGACATTCGTCACTTTGCTTTATCGTTTGTTTGATCGCCTTGTTGGTCGAAACGTTGCTGTGTATTGTCATTGTTTTTGTATTTTGCAAAACTACCGTACTTTGTGATCACGCATTTCGCATCGGAAAGTAACAACATGATCCCCGTGGCCGGGAACGTCGAAAAAAATGGATAGACATTTCCGCGATTTCTAAGCAGAAGAACATGTGCTTAAGTAGGGAAAATGGTTATAGAAAGGAACAAATAGTTCATATTATAATTTTTTCCTCTTGCCATGTATGAAAGCTACCTTCTTGCCAAATTTCAAGTTCGTTGGATGTCCAGATATCTTCAAACAATTGGGACAGACATACAATTATTCAACTCATTCTTATATATGTGATATATATATATATATATATATATATATATATATATATATATATATATATATATATATACATTATTAAGGGCTACCATCAATAGCATTCCGGACATGTCATTAGGTGCTGCGATCACCGCACAACAAACCAACAGCATCCAGCGCCTTACACGGTAGTTCGATGTTAATGATTTGGTATGTTGTTCTTTTCGGGCAGGACCAATATCGACACCTATCTTTCTCCATCGTGTTAGTCACTGAGATTCGCAATTCTCAAACTCCTCTGATCCGAAAGACTCAATGCGTTAATAAAGACAGACAAAAATAAGGGTACATCTATCCTCAAACGCTATTTGCAGCAGACATACCACAATAATCAGACAGACTCATGACACAGGACTATAGCAGCATTGTACAGTGATGTGGTGGGATGAAATACTATTTTCACTGCTGAGATTACAAGGACAACACTGAAAACCTCTGGAAGACTGCTTGAGGGCCCGATGGCATTCGCTATAAAGATATTGGCGATTTATCGAATGACGACATGGAGGACCTGGTAAGAATTTAATGTCAGTATCAAGGACGGTCGATCAGGAGGAGTGGCTGCACAGCTACCTCCTGCCATTGCCGAAGCATAAAGATCATTCTCAGATAGCCGGATACATAATTATTGCATTCAAAATATGACAGGCAAACTTTGAGAAAATCATAGTACGTCGACTGGCATGGGCCCCCAAAAGTCGTTATATCTTTCACACAATCTCGGAGGTTAAAAGATCTGGAAATAAACATGTGCAATGCTGCGGTCTTCGCCTATGATGTCCTCGAGGGTTTCCATGCAGGTATTGAAACATGTGTGACAATGGTGGACTTGGAAGACGCATACAATAGAGTGTCCTATGATTATCTTATGCACCAGCTTATCAAACTTCAGGTACACCCTCTATACATAAGATGGATAGCTGCTGCATTTCAAAGGAAGGTTGTACTGCGATGTGGTGGTTGGTTTTCTGAACCGGGGCTGTATATTCCTGATTGCCACAGGCTCTCCTCTTTCACCTGTCTTAACATATAACATGTACTCGGGGTCAATCAAGAACAACAACCGATGGCAGAGGTAGAATTTTGTCATTTGCTGATGACATTCTAGTGATAGACAGGTAAAGACAGGATGCGATTACCGGGGAGATACAGAAGGAACTTGACCGCATTACAAACTGGGGTGATGTCTCTTGTCACTAGTTAACCTCAAAGCGACAGTAACATGGTTCCACCAATAATCACTGTTCGATACGCCTATTGTAGAATTTGGTGTTGTTTGTCCGAGCTAATCGATGACATTTTGGGGGTGCAATTTGACCGCGCCTGTGTTTCAGTGAACATGTTGAGTATGTCATTAAAGCACGTAAAGGGTTGGCGGCAAGAGAGTTATGGCGGCTGCTAATATCGAGCAACGGCTGCTTGTCATTCTGTATCAGACGCTGATTCTCTCCAATTAATATGTAATGGGCCCTCCTCACTGTTAGTAAACACAAATTGAAAGACTGAGAGAATACAGAATGAAATGCATTCATTCTCATTGCCAAGGAAAAGTTGGCGTGATGTTCTCGATTTCCTAACCTGGGCTATAGACTAAGATAGCTAGAACACGTCTCCTCAAAATAAGTGAAGAGATCACCATTATACTAGCTGCTCGCACCGTGGGGGAAATCGATTAAAAACAGGGCAAGTCTTGGTTGCCCAGTGGTTCCAGGGCCCAAATTGGGGATGTAAAATATAGCCACTGTCACCTGCCATGCATGTCGTAAGAGAACTAAGGAGGTTGGTCGTTGGCTGCTACCCCACACCGTAAAAACACCAGATAGCTACAGAAACCACAGCCAAGAAAATTCAAACTGCCACCCGGGGGAAGAAGAGGGACCCCAAATAGAGGGACTCATGAAGCGGGCCCGGGGAAATTCGAAAGAAAATCGGGCCGCCGACTCACCTTCTTTCAACCCGGAAGATCTCCAGACTTGGCACCTGGAATGTCCGCACGATGTTCGAAACTGAAAGACGGGACAGGTGGCACGGAAAAAAGAGGACATATGGACTGGCCATCCTGGGACTGGGCGAAACCAGATGGACAAAGGCAGGACACACTAGACTTATAACAGGGAATCAACTGCTCTGGAAGAGAGAAGACGCACCACACATGGAGGGTAGCATTGATGTTGGTCAAACAAGCACAAAAGACATTAATTGAATGGGAGTCGTTAGGACCAAGAATGATCCGGGCAACTTTCAAAACCTCCAATGCAAAAATTAAACTGAACATAGTCCAATGCTACGCCCCAACAAATGACAGCAAAGAACAAATAAAAGAAGAGTTTTAACAAGTTACAGGGTGTATTAGACAAATTTAAAAGTAAGGATCTTTCTATTTTGCTGGAGACTTTAATGCAAAGATAGGCAGAGACAACGGAGCTTAGGGAAAAAATGGAAACATGGACTAGGGAAATAAATGAAAATGGAGAGATGTTTTTGGGTCTTTTCGCAGCAAACCAGTTGGTTATAGGGGTAGCCTCTTTGAGCACACAAGAATTCACACAGCTACATGGATATCACCAGACCACAGGACAGAAAAACCAAATCGACACATCTGCATAACAGGGGAAATTCAGAAGGTCACTGTACGATGTAAAGTCTATAGAGGAGCAGATGTGGCCTCTGACCACCACCTTGTTATAGCAAAAGTGAGAATGAAACTCAAGAGATTCATGACGACCACGCATAGTAACAGGGTGAGATACAATGTGGGACATCTGAAGGAGCAGAAGGGGAAAAGGGTGTATTTAGTGTCACGTTTCCAACAAATTCGGGGGCCCTAGAAGTTGATGAAAAGTATTGAAGACCACTGGCATAAAGTTAAGAAGCCTGGGCTAGTACATGTGAAACTAACCTTGGAAAAAATACACATCACCACAAGGAATGGCTATCAGAGTCAACGTTAGATAAGATAACAGAGAGAAGAGGCAGAAAGGCTGAACTCTGTAATAGCAGAACAAGATCAGCAAAGGCCGCAGCACAAGAAAAGTACACAAAAGCCAACAGGGAGGTGAAGAGAAGTATAAAGCAGATAAAAGAAAGTATATAGAGGACCTGGCAAGAGAAGCAGAAGAGGCAGCAGCTAAGGGTAACCTGAAAGATTTATACGATAACACAAGGAAATTACAGGAAATATCAACAAACAAATAAACCAATTAAGGACAAGGCTAAGATTATGAAATGTTCAAGAACAGATGCAGAGGTGGGCAGAACACTTCAGGACCTTCCCAAACAGGCCCAGTTCCCAAGGCCAACCGGGCATAGATCTAGCTGCAAAGATCTAACAATCGACTGTAGCAAGCCAAGCAAAGCAGAACTAAAGAAGGCCATTCTCCAACTATGAAATGGTAAAGCTACAGGCCCAGATTGTATACCTGCAGAGGCCATAAAGGCAAATGCTGACATCTCAACAGACATGCTACATGGCTTGTTGGGAAAAATTTGGGGGAGGGAAGAAATACCAAAAGATTGGAGAGAGGGCTATAGTCAAACTTCCGAAAAGGGTGACCTCCAAGAATGCTCGAACTATAGAGGAATAATGCTCCTGTCTGTACCAGGCAAAATTAAAATCGAATCATCCTAGAGAGACTCAGGAAACTACAGATGCAGTACTAGGATGAACAAGCAGGGTTTAGGCAAAACAGATCCTGCACAGATCAAAATCGACGCTGCGTATCATAGTGGAGCAGAGCATCGAGGGGAAATCATCCCTCTATATCAACTTTGTGGACTATGAAAAGGCATTTGATAGCCTAGACAGAGAAACACTCTGGAAACTTCTACGACACTATGGCGTCCCCAGAAGCTAGCCACCTAATAAAGAAAATGTAATGACGAGACAACGGGTAGAGTACTGCATGAAGGGAAAAATGACAGAGGCCTTTGAAATAAAGACTGGTGTGCGACAGGGCTGCCTTTTTATCGCCCTTCCTTTTCCTGCTGGCTATTGACTGGATAATGAATCCCAAAAACTGCTAGGGAAGAAATGGAATACAATGGACCATGATGAGTCAATTGGAGGATCTGGATTTTTCAGATGATCTAGCACTCCTCTCTCACAACCATCAGCCGATGCAAGAGAAAACAACAAAACTAGAAACAGTCTCACAGCAATTAGACCTGACTATTCACGGGGAGAAAACAAAGATCATGAGATTAAATGCTGGTTTCAGAGACCCTATCTTACTGAGAGGATCACCACTAAAAAAGGTTGGGAAAATTTACATATCTGGGAAGTGTCGTCAACATTCAAGGTGGCACAGATGAAGAGGTTAGGGTTAGAATACAAAAGGCAAGATCAGCATTTGTCATTCTGAAGAACATATGGAGTTCAAGAATGATCAGGGAATAAAACTAAGATAATGATATTTAACTCAAATGTCAAGTCTGTCCTTCTGTATGGAGCGGAGACATGGAGAAAGACTAAGGTGAACACCAAAAAGCTGCAGGCATTCATTAATAGATGCCTACGCAGGATACTCCATTTGAGATGGTATGACAAGACCACAAACAGAGAACTGTGGGATAGGGCAGGACAACGGCGGGTGGAACAGGAGATAATGAGAGAAAGGGGGCGATGGATAGGAAAACACTGAGGAAACCCTGACAGAATCATGAGACAGGCTTCGATGGAACCCCCAGAGAAATAGAAGTAAGGAAGACCAGAAACACATGGAGACGGGGGTTAGAGATGGAATCAAAAATGGGGGGAGAGGCGAGATCTAGAAAGATGGCCTTGGATAGGCGGGTTGGAAGGCCTTGGGGGACCTATGCTTCCCTAGGGCAAGGGTGAAGAAGAAGTCGTGGGTTGGCTGTGTTCAGGGGACTGTTCAGCTGGTATGCGGGCACAAATATCGACTATGGGGAAGAATGGATACCGATGATTTCAATATTCGGGAACACTTTTTCCACCATCATTAAATTTAACAAAATTTGCAAAAAAGGAATCCGTGGCGCTGGATGCAAACGTCAATATCATTGATGAAACTGCAATGAAGATGCCGTTGTGATTTACGGATGGATCGGTAGTTCGTTACGAAAAGTCCGCATGAGCCTTCTCTGCAAGCTCATGTGGCAGACTGGTCAAGGAGACCAGTAGTGCATTTCGTATGACAACAAGCAGGGATGACAATGGCGGTACTGGCGGTGACTAATGCATTACGCTGGCTGGAGTCACAAAACTACACTCATGCGTGCATTCTGAGTGATTCTGAGTATGATCTGCAAGATAGAGGCTGGTTCGGTGCGCAGGCAATGGACTGAATCACTACAAGCGTCAACAAATTTTCAGAATCACACTTATCTTCGTTCCGGGGCACATGGGTGTCGTTGGTAATGAGAGAGCAGACAAGCTGGCTGGCTCTGCATCGGGAGAAAAAAGAATAGCATAACAGGTATACGAGTAGGCTCATCAATCAAAATCGAACTGGTACGGTCCTTCGCTGGACTCTGTGGAGAATATATCGAAGGAGATCGGAGCACCAATGGACATGTCCGGAGTGCAATGAAGATATTCCAAACTGAAACTGAACTGAAACATTCTACATGATGAATCTGTTACAGTAAAGGTATTATTGTTATCTTTAAAATATACACGATATTAACATATATATATATATATATATTACATATAACATATATATATATATATATATATATATATATATATATATATATATGTATATTTATTTAACGTTCAGGACCAACTCTTTTAGAAGGGTATGATCATCTTGGGGAGAAAATCAAGCATGATCAAGGTGAGTTGTTGAATCAATGACAGTCGTATTAATATTATTAGACACAACAGGAAAACAATAAATTTTTGACTTTTAAATCCACAAAAGCACAAATTAAAATTAACACCAATGAAGTATCACTAGTTATGAAACTTTTCATACAAATATGTCGATATACTAGTACAATCGTGTAAAATAATAAAACACAATGCTTTAATTTCCCGTTATCCACAAGCAAGATGGCAGGACATCGAGCGACATCGGAGTTGGTCAAAGACCTCACAGTTACCGGTGGTTCGATACAAGTTTCACGTCTGTCCGAGATCACTATAGTTTCAGCGTTTCGGAATATAAGCAGTGGGCACATGGAAAATCTGGTAGCTAAGTCAGATCATCAAATTTGAAAATGATCAATGGAACTAAAATATGGAGAACGAGATAAGGAGAGAAGTCACATGAAGACCTATCAACACCTGTAATAAATTCGCACACATCTGAAAATCTATAGGTTAGGAGACATAACAATTAAGTATAAATATAGCCATCCAAAAGTATACTGAGATTATCCAAAATATGACTTGAGAAGACCCCATAGCAGTGCTGTCCAACCTTTGTGTATACTGGAAAGCATTTGACTGATGGCTGGGGATGAGCGGGGGTATGTGACGATTGTTATAATAATGATACAAACAATATATAGTAATAAATGCTATTAATAGTATTATTAATAAAGTAATATCAGATGACAACGAAAACGAAGATCTTTACAACTGATAAAACAGGAATGATGGCTAACATATGTGTCAATAGTCACAAAATAGAAAAACGCGACAGCTTTTAATATATTGGGGCATTGCTGAAAGGTGACGCGAACGTTATAAAAGAAATTAAAAGAAGGCTGAGGAAGGCAAAACGTTATAAAAGAAATTACAAGAGTGGACAACCAGTTCCATCATCCACCTCAGGAAAGACAAAAACAATAGGATCCCTTTTCCAGCCTGCTTTGTCACACATTTCCGGGACCCGACCATGAAAAACGTTCTCCCT
>JADZMA010001104.1:0-25178 GCA_020796225.1 Arion vulgaris
CCTTTTTCTTTTTGTTTTTGTGTCCTGTTGTCTCTTCTAAGCCCATTGGTTGTAGGCATGTAGTCTTCCCACTTCCTGTATTGGGGTAGATCTCATTCCCCTGTAATAATTCTCATAGCTTGGTTCTGAACACGGTTGATTTTATTGAAATTAGATTGGGCTACGTTGCCCATGCAAGATTCCATAGTCCAGTGTCGGGCGAACATATCCATATAAAGCTTCTTTAAAACACTGTTATCTCGCTCGCCCCCAGTTGTGTTTGTGCGACAGAAGATAAATTCATGCTGGCAGTTATCTGGCATGACACATATCTACTGTTCACTCCAATGGTGTTATGGACATGCTATTCTTCAATGAAATGTGACGCCTTCATGTCCGCAAGATCATGATTTAGTGAGTGTCATTTCATTGCAAATATGTAAACCCAAGGTACAGACTAGACTGTAAATTGTGTACAGCTGCAGGGAAATAAAGCCTGACTTGCATATGTTTTTCCCAAATTTCAATGTTTGCCTCTATGCTTGACACTGCATCAAGTTATACCACACAGTTGAGGATTATCAACGTTCGCTGCAAAAACTCCTGCAGAGGCATACAGCTACAATATAAACCCCAGTTCATGAAAGAAGCAGATAAGACTATAACTAGAGGTGTAGTTTATTCATTTAACATTTACAAAAACTCATTGTGAGATGCCGCATAAACACAATACACTCCAAAGAAAATAAAAATGTTTCGCATTTTATTCAAACTTATGTTTGTTTTTATGTTGAAATATGTTGTCAATCGTTAAACCAGTACTCATAATTAGCTTGTTTTATTCATTGACAACAATGTCCCTAACATTTTATTGCCTTGAAATTGAACCAACTCACTAAAAACTAGGAAAAGTGGCTGGTTTTAAAACATATTCTATAATTTCTATAAATAGCCACACAAAATCAAGATGGCCGCCCATAATTATCGACAAATTTAAATAAAATATTTTTTCGGATGTTACAACCATTCATAATGGTGCTCAGAAAATTTTGAAGTGGTATGTCGTTTTTAAAAATTTTTTTATGAATTTAATTTTAAAAACAGTTATTTTGTAAGAAAACTGCAAACACCCTTGGTAATGGGAGACAGTAATGCTCAGGATGGCTGGTCAGCAAAGTGATATAGCTCAGGAATACATTTTAAATGGAGAATTGCAGTCAATGTTTAGTCAAGAACGAAGCGAGAAAAAAATCTCAGGACAAGCTATTTGATGATTAGTCATCTGCATCTTCATCTTGGCCCTTCTTCGCATTCGTCCTCTTGAAACGTCCTGATGAAAAAGAAAGAAATATTGAAATTCCAGTTATCTGTCTACTCAATGTTATTGACTATCAATTTCTGACCACAAATTGTAATAACCAGTGATGCCTATAAAAGTATACATCAAATTAAGTAGACTGACGGAACTAGTATTCGTTACACAAAATTCAAGAACAAACAATCCCCAAGTATGAGTGAGCGCAGGTAACTACCTGTGGTATTTCTGGAATAAGACATGGGTCGTCAGGCACTGGATGACACTGGGAGCAGCCTCACAGATCCCAGAGATACAAAGAGACTCCCAAAACAATTCACACAAAACACAGTTGAAAAAAATAACCAGACTGGACCCTAATAGCATGCAGCAAAAAAGCTAAGCAGAAATGAACTACTTTTACTATAAAATAACTGCAATGATTTCCTATCGTACTTAATTATGAAATTGCGCTGATATACTTTTGTTTTAATTTAGATCCTCCCCACCCCCACCCACGAGGTTTTAAAATTTAAAGTATATTAATTTGGCAGTAATTGAAAATATGTGTTATTTGCTATTATCTCAAAATTGTTATTTTCCTTAAATGTATCTCGCTAAATAGGTTTCTATAAATCGATGTAAAATCAGCACTCAAATCCAGAAAATTGCCAGGTCTACAGACCCTACTGCCTAAACTGTCCAAGCAGCGCAGGTGCATCTTGCAATGGATACCTTCTCACTGTGGTATAACAGAAAATGAAACAGCAGACTGACTGGCCAAGGAAGGTGCTGCAGGAGGACCGGATGTGTCAGTTACCTACCACTAAAAGAAAAGGACGATTAAATCAATCAGAAAGTCGCAAATACCAACATGAGATTACTATAATATGATCAGATTGGAACAAGTTGTCATTCTGCCCAAGATTGGCAATTCAGCCGTGTGTACATGTGACTTATAAAGCACCTGTAGTAAACAAAAGCACCTGTATATGCACAAAAGTTAAATTATTTAGGTCATGTGTGATTCCTGTACTGACCTACGGTTTGTGAAAGTTGAAATCAACAAAGAAAATTGATAAGAAACTGGACAGCTTTGAGAATAAATGTCTCCGAAAATTATTAAAAGTAAAATGGAGTGATTTCGTTTCTAACAACACAGTGAGAGATAGAACACACCAACAACCCGTATCAAATATTATAAAGAAACGAAGGTGGAAATATTTAGGTCATGTTCTTAGATCAGACGAAAAGAGACTATATCGACAAGTCCTTATGTGGTCACCAGTTGGGAAAAGAAAACATGGAGGACCAAAGAGTTGAAAGACCACTCTTCGAAGAACCATCCAACAAGAAAGTAAACTATTGGGATGTAAACCATACAAGATCTGCAACTGCTAGCAAAGAACCGTATCACATGGAGATCTAAAACTTCTGCCCTATGTGCCGCCTTTGGCACGAAAGGAACTAACTAACTAAGTAAACAAAGTTGCCATTATCATAGTAGGAAATGATTTTGGAAAGTAGATGCTGGTGATCAATGTTGTTCGTCTGGAGTACTAACCATTCTCATTCCGGGGACATGGATCTTGCAGGAACGAGGCAAAAAACTGCAACTTATATCACACATGAAACAGGGTTAATAATTAGCTAGTACTTTATCAATCTTTTGCTACTACCAGATCTAGATATGACAATATAGTACAACATTTATATATTGCCAACCTCAATAAAACTAATTCTATAAATGTCACAAACCTCCTGCCTCAAATCTCTATAAATAACGCATTAGATGAAACTCCAATTCTAGAAGAGCTATTTCTCAGATTTCTAGGCTGAAGGCTACTATTGTTAATTCAATTAACTGGGACAGTTAAAACCACTGTTGCCACCAGTGTTGCCAAATGTAAATCGGCTTTTAGTGCTAGATTTTAGTTTAAAAAGTGCTAGAAATATTTTTGGAAATGATTATAGCACTTAAGAACAGTCACTGATGAACTGAGAGCAAATACAGAAGCTGGTGGCAAGTCAACAAGATTGAACAAGGTACACCATTTGCTTGGTTTGTTTGTTTGTTTGTTAAGTAGGGGATTAAAGCCTCTTTAAGCCGAGGCACGCCCCTTTCAACCTAAGGAGAACCTTTTATTGGTTATATCAGAGCGTGTAGGCCAACAAACATGAAAAATAAGAATTAACTCCTTTCGGAGAATCCAAGGATTATAATTTGCTTGGTTTGTTTGTTTGTTTAGTAGGATTAAAGCCTCTTTAAGCCGAGGCACGCCTTTCAACCTAAGGCGAACCTTTTATTGGTTATATCAGAGCGTGTAGGCCAACAAACATAAAAAATAAGAATTAACTCCTTTCGGAGAATCCAGTAGAATGAGGTTTTAACCCAATTTGCTTGGTAGGCTACAGCTATACTCTAAGTCAAACGCGCGCGAACCTCTCAGAGAGTTGTTCTCACACTGAAAATTCATTACGATCTCGTTGTAATAAATTTCTGTGCTTGTTCGTCTTTTTTTTTGTCGAGATTTTCTGATTCATATACCAAACTAAAAGAAGTGCTAAAAGTGCTAACTAATTTTTTTTTCAGTGCTAGATTTGGTGCTAGGTGCTAGATCTAAATTTGTAGTGCTAGATCACAAAAATAGTGCTAGATCTAGCACTAAAAGTTCTAAATTGGCAACACTGGTTTTCCACATAAAGAATACTGCTAACAACTAAAGTAATCTCATAAGAACGATTTTCTGGTCAAACATGGCCAATAACAGCAGCTAATGTGCGGAAATTCATAATGACAGAGATGAGGTGTCTTAGAAGAGCTACAGTTGTGACAATAAGAGACAAAATTAGAAATGAAGAAATCATAAGAAGACTGGATGTGAAACCAGTCACGCAATTCATAAATGAACAACAGATTAAATGGTTTGGACACTGGCAAGAATGCCCTGGTATCGTCTACCACAGGGGCTCGATTTCCGGTCGCCAACATGTCGGGTGAAATTCCTAACGGATAAACTGGCGCGATTTCTTGTGATTGCGGTGTGATTTACGCGGTTTCTGGCTACTAAAAGCGGATAAAACGTGTTGATTAGTGTCCGTGTTTGTGTATGTATGGTCAGAGCAAACGCCTGACCTGTACATTGTGGCCCTGAGCGTGCCGGCGCCGTATCGGAGAATAGCGTAACCTATTATCGATAGGTAGCGCACCGCGTGGCGATGGGCTAAGTGCGAGTCCAACCTGCTGCCTTGTAGGTTAATAAATTAAGGCTAAAGGTGGGCAGCCTGGCAGAAACGCCGCAGAAGACGGGTGCACAATGTGCAGCGCAATTCGTTTTACGACGACATCGACTAGTATACAAAAAAAAGAGTAGTGGTCAACCGAGGTCTCGACAGACGGCAGGAATGATCGATCCACGCCGCCGAGCCAGGGGACAGTTAGCGAGGACAAACACTAGTGAACCAAATCATAGAACATTCAACATTATGCAGTGGAATGCAGAGGGAGTACTAAAGAAGAAGGTCCCATTAACAACATATCTACAACAGGAGCAGATAGACATAGCATGCATACAAGAGACGCACCTAAACTCTAGCCACAGATTTTCCATTAGAGGATATCAGACCTTCCGATTAGACAGGGAAGGACGCAAAGGTGGAGTCCTGATCCTCGCCCGAAATGAGATTGCATGTCAAGAAATAACAGTATGTGCTAGTAGACAGTCAGAAATTGTAGGGATAGACACAACAACCCCAATTGGGAGCACCCGGATCTATAACATCTACTGCCCTCCAAACAAAGACTTAGTACTGGAGAACATGAACATAATACCAACAAACTGCATAGTAGTAGGAGACTTTAATAGTCACTCCAAGCGGTGGGGCTACCAGGATACAAATAACAGAGGTGATGAGGTGGATGACTGGGAGATAGACAGCAACCTACACTTAATCAACAATGCTGAGGATAAACCTAGTTACTACTCCAGAACCTGGAAAACCACCTCCACACCAGACCTGGCCTTTAGCACAGGTGACATCCACCACAAAATTGACAGAATGGTGCTGGACCAACTCGCAGAAAGTGATCACAGACCGGTAAAGCTGGCCGTAAATGTTGCATACTCCCACAGCAACCAAAGCTGCTACCAAGATGGAACTACAAACGAGCAGACTGGGGAAATTTGCACTCTGACAGACCTATACTGTGAACCCTAAACATACGCAAGAGTATGCTAAAAGCTGGGGTTGCAGACTTCATAAAGCCCTCCAAAAGCAGCCACCGAGTCCATCCCTCGAGGTGCGAGACCAAACAGCCCATTCTGGACGGACGAATTAGAACAACTAGAAGTAGAACTAACGAAAGCAAGAAACATTGCAGAAATAGAAAGAACAACAGAAGCAAACATTAAACTTAAAGCCACCTCGGCAAGATACAAACGAACACTAAACGAAAATGCTAGAAACAGCTGGATAGAAAAACACAAAGCCTTAACCTAGACAGAGATGGAAATAAGTTGTGGAAACTAGCCAGGGCACTAAACCAAGAAAATAAATACAAGCACACAATCACCATCAAACAGAATGATGAACAGCTAAGCGGGAAACAAGCTGCCAATATCTTTAGTGAGCACTTTACACAAGTAAATCATATAGATGTTCCTGAAGAAAGGAAGGAAACCATAAAAGAAGAACTAATGGCCCACGACCTCATTCAAGGTCCCCGGAGGAGCACATGACAACTAAATTCACAATACATTAATTAGAAAAAGCCTTACGCTCTCTAAAGAAAAGAAAAATCACAGGCAATGATGGGATAACTAATGAAATGATAATAGAAATGGGACGACAAGCGAAAAGAAGCTACAGAAATATTTAACTGTAGCTGGAAAAGTGGCGTTATACCCAAAGAATGGAAGGAAGCTATATTGATACGATAAAAGACGGGAAGGATCACAGACCCTAGCAGTTATGAGACCAATTAGCCTACTGAGCTGCGTAGGAAATTGCTAGAGCATGATCAACACCAGACTAATGTGGCATCTGGAAGAAAAGGGCTTGCTACTCCCCCAACAAGCAGGCTTTCAAAAACACAGATCTACAGAAGATCAAGTGACATACATCGCCCAGGAGATAGAGGATGCTTTTCAGAGGAAACAAACGCTAGCAGTATGGGTAGATCTGGAGAAGGCTTTTGATAAAGTGTGAAAGGCTGGCCTAAAAGTGAAGTTGCGCAGAAACCTAGTAGCAGGACGAATGTACAAATGGATATCACAGTATCTAGAAAAAGAACTGCTAAAGTGCAAGTGCAAGAGTTCACCAGCAGGAAAACAACACTAGAACAAGGAGTTCCTCAGGGTGGAGTACTGTCGCCAACACTGTTCCTCATATACATCAATGACATAACCGAGAACATACCCAGAAGGATCCACCACGCCTTGTATGCGGATGACCTGGCCCTGTGGACATCAGAGGAGCGCATTACCGCTGCAACAAGCAGAATACAACAGGCCCTCACATCCCTAGACCAATGGTCCAATACATGGCTGATCAAAGCCAATGAAAAGAAAACGACATATACGATTTCTCCTCATCAACAAAGCCCCCAAAGTCCAAAGCTCCTACTAAATAACCATATATTGCTCCCAGAGAAAACCCCACATACCTTGGAATCACCTTCGACCAGCGCATGACATGGCATGCTCAGATTGAAAAAACAAAACCCGAGCAAAATCCAGGATGGCAATCATGAAAAACTAGCTGGCACAACCTGGGGGGCAGATAACAATGTTTTAAAGAAGCTTTATATGGAATATGTTCGCCCGACACTGGACTATGGAATCTCTGCATGGGCAACTGTAGCCCAATCCAACTTCAATAAAATCAACCGTGTTCAGAACCAAGCTTATGAGAATTATTACAGGGGAATGAGATCTACTCCAATACAGGAAATGGAGAAGACCACCGGCCTACAACCAATGGAGGATATAAGAGACAGCAGAGCACAAAAACAAGCAGAAAAGTTCAAGAGACTAGAAGATCACCCAATGTACCACAGAATGAATGGGCTAGGAAGGGGCAGACTAAAACGAACCAACTTTGCAGGCGACAACCAAGATGATGATGAGCAAACAACCATCATGTGCTGAAGTTACCCCAAACCACTAAAATACACCAACACAAGACAGATATGGAAAGATACAAAATTCCCAGAGCTGAATGAGAACATCACAGGGATAGTAGGAAAAACCAACAAACAAGTGAAGAAAGAAAACTCCTGGCCAGAGACCTAAAGGAAAACTTTCCTAACAGCAGGTGGACCCATGTATACACAGATGGGTCTGCAGCAAATGCAACTGAAAATGGAGGAGGAGGAGCCCTCATAGTGCTCAGTGACATGAAACTCAGGAAGCTAAAATTGGCGACAGGAAGGTTCTCAGCAATTACAGAGCAGAGGCAGAGGCCTTAAAGCGCAGCAGAAGCCATAGTGTCAGAGGAACATGTAAATGAAAACCTGGTATTTCTTACTGATGCCCTGTCAGTAATTACTGCTCTAAAAATGAAGACGATAACAACTTGAAGGAACTGCAAGCATCACTGCACCAAGTATGCAACATCTTCTCTAGAGTGGTAATACAGTGGATACCATCTCACTGCGGAATACCTGGAAATGAGATTGCAGACATATTGGCAAAAGCAGGAAGCAGGCTACCACAGACAGACACCAGTATGACATATGAGGAAGCAAAGTACGGATAAAAATGGCCTACAAGAACAAATGGCTGAGAGATCACCCAGGGCATGAAAAGGACGATGCTTACCACCAACTAAGTAGAGAGGAACAGGTTGTCATTTTCGTCTACGAACAGGGCACAATAGACTGAGGTACCATCTGTTTAACAAGTATAAAATAGGCCCATCTGACATATGTACATGTGGCACCAGCAAGATGACAGAGACACACATACTGCAAGAATGTCCAACGTACATGGAACAGAGAAAAACACATGGCCAATCCCCATATCAGTCCAAGACAAGCTATACGGAGATGTACATGGACCCCGGTTGACCACTAACTACTTTAAAAGTATACAAATCGATGTCTGAAAACGTTGGAAGAGAAGAAGAAGAAGTCTACCACAGAGGCCACACGAAAAAGTATAATGAGTACAAAGCAATACCACGCAAAGATAGAGCGAGTGGCTTTAAAGAACAGCCTTACGAACATGAATATCAGCTTACAAAGTGGCCAAACAAGCACACACAAGATCACTACCCCTACCCAATTGTTCAACCCTCAATAAGTGATGCAAATGGCGCTTAATAAATGCGAATACAAATGTCGAATACTAACGAATTGTAATACCAGACTTACCTGCACGACATATCTAAAATTAGTCACAACAGAAACCCAAAATTTGTAACGGGATTTACCCGTTCTGAAATGGACCCCATATTACGACTTTCCCTACGACTTCCTACGTCATATCTAAAAATAGCCACATATTCTACTTGGGGTAGATTAACAGACTACAAGAAAAAACCTGGCCAGCAATGGCGGAATGTGGGAGGGTCATTCAGAGTCAGAACTGTTTGATTCTGAACACGACTTTGCTAGCACATTTCCAACATGTTTGGTCGGGTATTTTCCGGTTTCGTTTGCCGAGCTACTGAGTTAGTGTTTGAGCAACGCTGTGAGCTATGAATGTTACATGGAATGCTTTTGCTGTGTCAACCGTGCGTTTGTTGTGTGTTAGTGTATTCAGAAATGGCGGACAGCGGTTATGACGAACAAGCTCAATCTGCCGTATGCAGTTATATTGCGGGTGCAAAAAGCTGGATTTTGTCATGATTGATGTTCCATTCGACAAGAATTGCAATTCAAGTGATGAACAGTTTTGTGTTGCTACATTAGCGACGGCCATATGCATTTTTATGCGGAGCAGGTTTCTTTTTGTGGCGGTACGCGGCTGTTTCATTCTGGAATAAGTTCACACAGGAAACATTTCACAGTTGTTTTGGGATTTCGTGTGATTTTAATTGGCACAGGAACGGAGCAATTATGGGGTGACCCGTTGCAGTGAAGTTGGAACCGTACTTATGAACTATGAACAGACTACAACCATTACTCTAAATATTCTGTAACTTATTCTAACTATTGGATTCTTCGAAAGGAGTTAATTCTTATTTTTCATGTTTGTTGGCCTACACGCTCTGATATAATCAAAAACAAGGTTCGTCTTAGGTTGAAAGTGCGTGCCTCGGCTTAAAGCGCCCGCGTGCCCAGCGTGTTCGTAGCGCGTTGGACTGTGGGTGACTAGCCCTCTGTGTGTACGGGTTCAATTCCGTGGGCAGGCAGAAAAAGCCACAGATTCCCCAGATTCACGGTGTTCGTGGCACCGAACCGAAGGGTTACGATGTCCATGGCACCGAGCCGAAGAGCTGAAAAGCTCAAGTGCTTCTGGATCGGAAAAAAAAAAAAAAAAAAGAGGCTTCAATCTCTATTAAAAAACAAGATAAGTAATTGAGCGTTGCAAAATAGGGGGAACATATCTACATACCATTTGCAATTTGTTCACAGTGAATACCAATATAGGGTGGATACCGACACACACAAAAGTAGTTGTTGTTGTTGTTGCTAAATGAGAAGAAAAATAAGTTGTTAAATTTATTTCTATTTTGTTAATTAATTAAACTATCAAAACCTTAAATACGACTATTACTACTGCTACTATTACTACTACTACTACTGCCACTACTACTACTGCCACTATTACTACTGCCACTATTACTACTGCTACTATTACTACTGCTACTATTACTACTACTACTGCTACTACTACTGCCACTATTACTACGCCACATTACTGCTCATTACTACTGCTACATATACTGCTTACATTACTACTGCTACTATTACTACTGCTACTATTACTGCTGCTACTATTACTCTGCCACTATTACTAGCTGCTACTATTCACCTGCTCTATTACTACTGCTACTATTACTACTGCTACTATTACTACTGCTGCTACTATTACTACTGCTACTATTACTACTGCTGCTATTACTACTACTGCTACTATTACTACTACTGCTACTATTACTACTTACTAGTACTACTGCTACTATTACTACTGCTATTATTACTATGCTACTATTACTACTGCTATTATTACTACTGCTACTATTACTACTGCCATTATTACTACTGCCACTATTACTACTGCTACTATTACTACTGCTACTATTACTACTACTGCTACTATTGCTACTGCTATTACTACTGCTGCTATTACTACGCTACTATTACTACTGCTACTATTACTGCTGCTGTATTTACTGCACTATTCTGCTGCGACTGTACTACTGCACTGCTCCTACTACACTACTACTACTACTGCTACTACTACTACTACTACTACTGCTACTACAAATGCTACTACTATCACACTGTTACTACTGCTACTACTACTACTATTGCTACTACTATTCATTACTACTACTACTATCTTTACTGCTACACCTACTACTGTTGCTAGTAATGTTATTCTACCACTACTACTACTACTGCTAGAACTACTGTTATTTCTACTACTACTACAGCTACTGCTGCTACTACTACTACTGCTACTACTACTACTGACTCTACTACTACGTTACCTCATACTACGTCTGCTACTACTGCTGCTACTACTACTCTACTACTACTGCTGTTACTTCTACTACTACTACTGCTACTGTTGCTGCTATTACTGATGCTACTGTTACTACTACTGCTACTACTTCTACTACCACTGCTATTTCTACTACTATTACTACTGCTGCTACTACTGTTACTTCTCTACTACGAGGGAAGTCAATAAGTAAGCCACAAATGGCTGTAGAAAAATAACTAAACATGATAACAACTTGAAACCCGTTTATTTTTATACATACATTGTTCCTTTATTTCTCAACATAATTTCCACCAACATTGATGCACTTATCCCATAGTTTTATCAATCCTCCCAAACCGGCTGCATAGAACTGCGGGCTCTGTTTTCTAAACCACGTTTTCACTTCACATTCAACTTCGACGTCATTCGCGAAATGTCTCCCGCCAAGGTGGGTTTTCAGTGGACCAAAAGGTGGAAATCGTTAGGGTCTAAGTCGGGACTGTAAGGTTGATGTTCCAGAACTTTTCCACCGTAGTTGGTTAATTTTCTATTGAGTTAATCGAGCCGTATGTGGTCTGGCATTGTCACGAAGAAGCAGCACTCCTGTAGTCAGCAGTCCTGGGCGTTTTTTTCGAATTGCATCACGAAGCATCGATAGAACTTCACAGTATGATTCAGAATTCACATTGTCACCTTTCTTCTTGAAATTGGTTAAAAGCACTCCCTGACAATCCCAGAACACCGTCAGCATGACTTTCTCTGCTGATGGCGTAACTTTGAATTTTTGGACACAAGGCGAAGAAAGACGTTTCCACTGTATTGAAGCACGCTTTGATTCGGGCTGGAAGTGATGCACCCATGATTCATCCTCAGTAACAATCCTGTTCAGCATGTCTTCTCCTTCATCTTCGTATCGACAGAGATGACGCAAAGGACAGGCCAAATCGGTTCATTTTGTGTTCCTCCTTCAATTGTCTGGGTACACACATTGAGCACACTTTCTTCAATTGTGCTCAATGTGGGTACCCAGACTTTTCATCAATGTTAGTGGAAATTATGTTGAAAAATAAAGGAACAATGTATGTATAAAAATAAACTGGTTTCAAGTTGTTATCATGTTTAGTTATTTTTCTACAGCCATTTGTGGCTTGTATGACTTCCCCTCTACTGCTGCTGCTGCTACTATTACTACTATTACTGCCTGCCGCTACTACGTTACATTCCTCTACTACTACTACTGCTACTACTACTACTACTGCTGCTACTACTACTACTACAACTACTACTACTGCTGCTACTACTGCTATTATTACTACTACCACTACTACTACTACTACCACTACTACTGCTACTGCTGCTGCTATTTCTACTACTGCGCAACCACTACTACATCAACAACTACTACAACTACCACCTACTACTTCCACTGCTACCATTTAACGACCACCACCACCATTACTACACACAACTGCTACCATCTATATAGCTACTACTACCACGACCACCACCACCACCGCCGCGCACCACCACCACCACACTACTACTACTCCTCTACTACTACTACTACTACTACTACCACCTCTATAACCACCTCTACCACCACAACAATTACTACCACTACTACCGCCACCACTATCACCACCACTTCTACCACAACTATTACTACGACTACCACCTTACACACCAAGCTGTTGGGGTAAACAACCCAATTGGGTTGCTTATATATCATACCTTGGTATGCACGGCATCCCATGTTGACATGGTGCAGAGTTACATGGGTTACTTTTAATATCACACCGTTCCCCCTCCCAGCCATCAACACACTTGCAGATGTCATTTCTATTCGGATCCCTTATGCAGGTTCTATTGTTACTGCATGGGCGATTCTCACACGGGTCACTTATGATCTCACAGTTTCTGCCTGGAATGTATTATGAAAAATCTCACCTTAGATATAAACAGTGGCGGCTCGTCATTAAGGGCCAGAGGGGCCGGGCCTCACCAAAAATAATATGTAACCGTATTTATTATTCAATAAATTAAAATATAATCTAACCCAAAGCCATGATTTTCCCAAAGATTTGTGTTTGGCCCCACCAACAAAAACGATCACGAGCCGCCACTGGATACAAATATAAAGACAATAGAGAAGAATGGATGTCAGGATTATGAAAGGAAAAAAATAAAGGACTCTTTTATGCCTGAAGGCGTATTGGATAATTCGTGTTCTCCTTTTTTCTTCCCTCCTCGCTCCAAGGGAGGCATAGGTCCACAACCAAGACCCCCCCAAGCCCGCCTATCCAAGGCCATCTTTTCCAGATCTCTCCATCTCTCTCCCTTTTTCTTGCATTTCGTCTCCAACTCCCGTCTCCATGTGTTCTTGGGTCTTCCCTTACCTCTATTACCATGGGGGTTCCATCGGAGGGCCAGTCTCATGATGCTGTCAGGGGGGGGTTTCCTCAGAGGTTTTAAAGCCGAAGAATTGTCTTCATTGCACCGGGTTTTATCCCATCTGACTCGGTCCCTCTCCGCAGAAATGGCACGCCACCTGCCGAAGTATTGCACAAAGCACGAACTCCAGCTCCAGCAACAATCCTAGGGGTCTCTGGAAAAAACTGCACTCGTGAACAGAACGGCGCGGTCGGATTCAGACCCACGACCCTCGACTCACAAGGCAAAGGGCTTAACCACTCAGCCATGTGTCCTAGCAGAGCCCACTATAAACTTATGGGTCTTCGGACTTGGGTAAGAGTTATGAGAAATCAGACCACAGCTACACCACGCTACCTCGCATTCCAGTATTGGTGTATATAGACGATTTCATTTTAAAATCAACACAAAACGCTAACTCGAAGTTATATTATGCAACAAGTTAAGTTTAACAATAAGGAATATCAATATTATGAATTTTTTTCACCAATAAATAACCATAGACTCACAGAATTGAGTAAAATTGCAAAAATGCTTGCAGTGTCCTATCAAACATCGATATTTTCCGGCCCCCTTTTCTGATCTAGGTCAGGGAACACCTAGTCAGTTGTCTGGCCTAGTTATTTGGAGTTGGCTGTGGTCCTAGCCATCACCACCTTCTCTCCCTTGAGTGGTTAAGACCTAAGGCCTTGCGAGTAGAAGGTCGTGGGTTCGAATCCAGACCACAGCCTTCAGTTCATGAGTGCTTTTTTTTCCAGAGACCCCTGGGATTGTTGCCGGAGCTACGGAGTTTGTGCTTTGTGCAATACTCTCAGCAGGTGGCGTGCTATTTCTGCGGAGAGGGACCGAGCCAGATGGGGTAAAACCTGGTGCAATGAAGTCAATCCTTCGCTAAAAACCCTTTCTTCTTCTTCTCTTCCACCATTGACTTCTTTATAGAAATGTTGGGGTGAAACGTAGTGATCTTGTGTGTGCTTGTTCTTCTTTTCCCACCTTTTACTTCTTTATAGAAATGTTGGGGTGAAACGTAGTGATCTTGTGTGTGCTTTTTTTAAGGCACTTTGTAGCTGATATTCATGTTCGTAAGGCTGTTCTTGATGCCGTCGCTCCATCTGTTGCGTGGTCTTCCTCTTGACTTGTACTCGTTATACTTTTTCTGTGTGGCTCTCTGTGGTAGGCGATACCAGGGCATTCTGGTCAGGTGTCCAAACCATTTAATCTGTTGTTCTTTTATGAATTGCATAACTGGTTTCACATCCAGTCTCCTGATTTCTTCATTGCTAATTTTGTCTCTTATTGTCACACCTGCAGCTTTTCTAAGACACCTCATCTCTGTCGTTATAATTTTCCTCTCATTAGCTGCTGTTATTGGCCATGTTTGACACTGGTAACATAGTGTTGGCCAGAAAATCGTTCTTATGAGATTTGCTTTGTTATTAGCGGTATCTCTTTATGTGACAACAGTGGTGTTAACTGTCCCGAGTACCTGGTTAGCAGTATCTTTTTATGTGACAACAGTGGTGTTAACTGTCCCAGTACCTGGTTAGCAGTATCTCTTTATGTGACAACAGTGGTGTTAACTGTCCCAGTACTTGGTTAGCAGTATCTCTTTATGTGACAACAGTGGTGTTAACTGTCCCAGTACCTGGTTAGCAGTATCTCTTTATGGGACAACAGTGGTGTTAACTGTCCCAGTACCTGGTTAGCAGTATCTCTTTATGGGACAACAGTGGTGTTAACTGTCCCAGTACCTGGTTAGCAGTATCTTTTTATGTGACAACAGTGGTGTTAACTGTCCCAGTACCTGGTTAGCAGTATCTCTTTATGTGACAACAGTGGTGTTAACTGTCCCAGTACTTAGTTAGCGGTATCTCTTTATGTGACAACAGTGGTGTTAACTGTCCCAGTACCTGGTTAGCAGTATCTCTTTATGGGACAACAGTGGTGTTAACTGTCCCAGTACTTGGTTAGCTTTTGTTTAAAAACCTTTAAACCCTATAAACCCGCTATATACCACAGTTCCCTGTTTGTGGTTCTGTCATACCACCTCAAAAAGAGTACGTCTACCAAAAGTCAATATATCATAAATAACTTTACCTGAAAATATTTTAACTTTTTTTGTGTGTGTGCCTACCTGTGCTACCTTCCGGACAATAGCAAACATAACTTCCATTAAAGTTCTGGCACTGTCCTCTTCCACACGGGTTCTGGGTACATTCATTAATGTCTAACGAACATTCAGATCCAGTCCAACCTTATGGAGTCATAAACAAGAAATTATAATACATACAATCAAGTTATAACAAAGTACAGTTGTTATTCTTTGCAATAATGGTAGCTTCTTCTTCTTCTTCTTCTTCTTCAAACACTCCATATCGATTCCTTGTTAAACCACTCTTTATGATTCGTATGTGATCTGAGCCTAAGAGCGATTGTAGATTATGCCTGTTATGCTCCTACAACGAGCTATGCATCCGATTTGGGCTACGCATTTTATTTACTAGGGTAGATTCCTAGGTCCCTATCTCATTTGCCTCTTACGACATGCCTTTAGAAGTGCTACTATTCTTTGCTCCCCATGAAGCCTCCGCAACACACAGGCGGTAATGATGACAATTGTAATATTGATTAGAACTGTAATAATGATAATTATTATGATTATCTCCCATGTGTTGCAGGGCTCGCAGGGGAGCAAAGAATATTACACTGCGACGTCAGTTACCTCTGAGGTCCACTTTTCTCGTGGCCGGCTTTTTGATTTGTATCTATTGTAACGGAGTAACATTGCTCTTTGAGGCGCACTGTCTGTTGGTAATCTGCTTACGTGGCCGAACTGTTTAATTTGTTGTTTCTTGATGAAGATTAGTACTGTGGATCAGAACATGTGTATTTAACTACCTGCCATGCAGATCTTCTCCCCCGTCAGTTGTCTACAGGTGTAATGTCCGTATGGTTGGTCGGTAGCAAAGCAGTACTTAGAGCAGTCCTCGGTGTAATAATTAGCATCACAGTAGACACGTATTTGAAATGTGATCCTGAGGGAAATTAAAATATACAAATGTTATTCTTAGAGATGAGAGAAAGATGAGAAAGATAGAGAGAAAGATGAGAGAACGATAGAGAGAAAGATAGAGAGAAAGATAGAGCTCGCTTAGAAAGAGAAAGAAGAGAACGATAGAGAAAGAGAGAGAGAAGGAGAAAGAGAGAAGGAGAGAGAGTGAGGGAGAGAGAGAAAGAGAGAAGAGAGAAATAGAGAGATAAGGGAGGAGAAAGGGAAAGAGCGAGAGAAGAAAGAGAAAAGAGAGAGAGAAAGAAAGAGAGAGAAGAAGAGAGAGAAGAGAGAGAGAGAGAGAAAAGATGAAAGAAAGAAAAGAGAGAGAGAAGAAAAAGAAAGAAAGAGAGAGCGTTGTAGAAACGAGTGAGAACTATTTATTAAGTTTAAAATGTCATCTGTACGTAGCCGGGGCTCGTTAGGGGAGCAAAGAATAGCAACACTGATACCTGCAAGGCATGTCGTAAGAGGCGACTGAAGTAGGGGCCTAGAAAAGCTAACTTAGTAAATAAAAAGCGTAGCAGAAATTGGATGTGCTGGCCTACTAGTAGGCGCATAACTCACACAACGTACAATCGCTCTTAGGCTTAGATCACGGGGTCAAAGGTGCAATTCTAGGAACAGCATCGCACCAGGTTTATCGATCTGGCACTATTCAAGATCCTACCCCACCTCCGCGTGGTGACCCAGGAAACAGACATCGGATCCTGTCTTGCTAAGCGGGTAGGGATCGAGGGAGAGTTACAGGTAGTGGTAGTAGTGCAAGCACGAAAAATTAATATAGGTCCAAAACCCTGAACAAAATTCATGCAACTCCTGGCCGATGTCCAATAAAAAGTTGCCCAAATAGTTGCTGAAACGTAAGAAATTGTAGCGTACGAGTCGTCTGTGAATGAATGCTAACTCCCATGGAGTAAATGACCGCACGAGCGTCACTAGGGAGTGCGGGGAGTGCGGGCCGCACCGGTGACACCATCAGGGGTGATATATGCGATTATATATGGTACAGGAACACTCGGAAGAAGACCATGGTGAATGTCTAGAGGGGTGACACCAAGAGTTTACCACACTGGGTGACACCAACCCCAGTGACGCCACTGAATGACCGCACTAAAATTGCCAGCTATGGGGCAAGAGTCCATGAGAACGAAGTGTAACGAGCCAACAGTCGCACCACTATTGTCAGTTCTTGGCAAGTACCCATGAAAATATTGGCGTGTCGACACAAGGGAAGATTGTAGTCAACTCCGTATCGGAGGCCAAGCGCGGATATATCTATTGTGTAAGGTTGGCCGAGCGCAAACTGTTGTGTTCTTGTGCCTAACGAAACTGCCCTCCCTATGACAACCGGGAAAACTAACATCCCGGAAGAACTGAGGTGGGGATGCTGGCGAGCGCAAAATCCTCCAAAAGCTGCGTTGATAGCAACGAATAAAACGATCTTCTGGATTATATGTGTGAAACCCCAGTCCAGTGTTTCCCAGGTCCAGATAAAATGCAGTCGAAATTGCCAAGTGCCGACACGTGTCTCAAAACGGTGGAGAATGTTCCTCCCGGAATAAACTCATCGTGGCTAGAAAAGTAAAGCCGATAATGCCAGGGTTTGTCTTCTCGTACAAGCTTAATCATTGACAAGGGTCGGCACTTTTCGGACACGATCGCCCTACAAGTGTAGAACGACGCCCAAAATGCGTACACTTTGAGGTTCAGATCAACGTTGCCAATTAACAATCGAAAACGGATCGTTTCGAGTGAACGCAAACGTCTGTCCCTGCAGGTTATCGCTCAGTACTCTCTCTGGCGAAAATCACACAGGTAACAAAGAATGGTCAACGAGTGGTTGTTCTAGAGCACCCGCGGAAAAGGCTCTCTGGACTATAATCACATGCCCGCCGATACCAGTAAGTGATGTTTTAAAGGTCCTACCACACTAGAAGTGGGAGAATACTGCAATGATGACCAATGAACTCTACCTGGGTAAAAGTCTCCGCGACACTAAGCATAGCACTACACGCATGGAGCTCTTGGAGATTTCTGGGTTTTCAAGAAATCTCGGTATTCCCCATTGCACTATAGGAAAAGAGTGAAGATTCAGAATTCCTGGGTTTAGAAGAAGAAGGTTCAGATCACATACACATCACACAGTGTGGTTTAACAAGTAGCTGATATGGAGCGTTAGAAGAAGAAGTTTTAAATGTAACAAAACGGTTGTGTCATATTTTGCGATTTACTGGAAATAAAGTGTTGAGCTGGTAATTTTCGTAGACCAATGACTTCAACATGGGCTAAGTGGTCGGCGTATCCTCGGTCATCTTTACTTCCTATTGTTTTTCTGGTACAAAGTGGTTTGAGGTTGATTCAATCTGAGCACTGCTCGTGCTCTTACAAAAGATCCCCCCTCAGCCGGGTATCAAACAGAGACCCATCACCTAGGAGCAAGTGCACCAACTACATTCAAACAGCGGTTCTCAAACTTCTTCTTCGAAAGCTCCCTATCGACCTCCAGATCTGTATGTGATCTGGGGTCTAAGAGCGATTGAACGTTGTGCCAGTTATACGCCTGGAACTAAGCCAGCACATCCGATTTCTGCGACGCTTTTTATTTACTAGGGTAGCTTGCCTAAACTCCTACCTCAGTCATCTCTTACGACGTGCCTTGTTGGTCACAGTTTCACTATTCTTTGCACACTTATTCGACACGGTTCTTCGGCCTGCGAGGCATGTAGAACAGCATGGATGGAACAAAAACGTCAAAATAGAAAGGCAGTAAAACTCACCACAACTGCAAGTATACCTTGCCCACACTGTACAAGAACATTTCAAGCCCGTATCGGCTCACTAGTCATCAACGCACACACAAACATAACGCAACTATGACCATTTTCAAGGGGAATTACAAGTTAATTACAAGTTAAATGACAGAAATATATATCAATTTTCTATGTCAAAGTGAAAAGAGCATGTATTATATGGGAGGCCGTTACAACTGTTATAATGGGGAGCTGGGAATTCAAAGTTTATGACTTGCAAAGTGGGCAGTGGGCATTACAAAGTGTATGACTTGCAAAGTGGGCGGTGGGCCGAAAAAGTTTAGGAATCTATGCTATAACACGACAGAAACAGCCCCTTCAGAATAAACTATAAGACATCAAATCGCAATGCCCAGTTTATAACCCTGACCGGAAAAGTCCCACATCAGAATTTGATCGCAGAAGAAGAAGATATATACACTCTGTGAGTGCGGGTTCAATTCCGCGGGCTCGCAGAAAAAGCCACAGGTTCCTCAGATTTACGGTGTTCGTGGCACCAGACAAAGGGTTACACGATGCCCATGGCACCGAGCCGAAGAGCTGAAACGCTTCTGGATCGGAATAAAAAATATTTTACACTGGAAAAAGCTGCTGGTAAATAAAAAAAAAAAACCACAAGTCAGAACATTTGCACGTACTTGTATGAGCCACTGGACATTTCTCTCCTTGTCCACCACGCTTGATTCAAGGAGGGGTGTACAATTTGCGTCAATGTTGTGCCAAATGTGACAAGATAATCATCAGCATCCCAGAAGTCAGCGTCATGAACTCTGACAACAAGCACGAACGACGTATCCTGAAGATAAAAGAAAAACCGTCTATTACTTATCAATATATATATGGGGTTAGAGAGTTTAATTGTACACGTCATCACATCTACTGTACACGTCATCACATCTACTGTATACGTCATCACATCTACTGTATACGTCATGTACGCATCACTACAACCGTCTATTACTTATCAATATTTTGAGGTTAGAGAGTTTAATAGACATTCATAGATAAACAAAGAATAAAGTGGTTTGGCCATTTAATAAGAATGCATCCAAACTTCACAGTATACAGTCTTCTACAACAGAACATCGGGAAAGAAGGCAAGAGAAGACCACGGAAAAGATGGTTAGATGGCGTAGCAGAATCCTGTGAAAGAGCAAAGATAACAATCACACAAGCCACCAGAACAGCACAAGACAAAACAGAAAACCACGACACTGGGCAACAACCCGGTAGCAGTGTGACGACAAAAGAAGAAGAAGAAGAGAGTTTAATTGTACACATCATTACATCTACTGTATACGTCATGTACGCATCACTACATCAATTTCACGTCATTACATCTACTGTATACGTCATGTACGCATCACTACATCAATTTCACGTCATTACATCTACTGTATACGTCATGTAAGCATCCCTACATCAATTTCACACATCATTACATCTACTGTATACATCATGTACCCATCAATTTCACGTCATTACATCTATTGTACACGTCTTGTACGCATCACTACATCAATTTCACACATCATTACATCTATTGAACACGTCTTGTACGCATCACTACATCAATTTCACACATCATTACATCTACTGTATACATCATGTACCCATCACTACATCAATTGTATATAGCTACATCGGTTTATTGATTGATAGGACCATCATCATTGCACTTTGGTGAATAACCGTGTGTGCTCCGATCTCTTTGTTACACAGGAAGATCTCAGTTGAAGTGAACAAACTCTGTAGCACCGGCGAGGGTCCCTGATGTAACTTGAAAATGGTGAAGATATTTTGTAGGGAATTTTTTTAATGAAATTTTCCGGGCAGTGGCTTTCCAGCCTGCTCCTCTCGATTTTGAACTGTCAAGGGTTCTTTCTTAAGTCTTTATACCAACACTGTGCTACCAGAGCCAAACATGGACACTGACAAAAGAACAAGAAAGGAAAATTACCACATGCGAAATGAGATGCCTGAGGAAAGCAGTAAATAAAACAAGAAGAGACCATATAAGAAATGAGGAAATTAGAAGAACAGTCGGAACAACACCTGCTATTAGATTTATTGAAAAACATAGACTCAAATGGTTTGGCCACTTGGTCAGAATGAACCCGAATACACCAGTTGCAGAGCGTACAACCTGAAAATGGAATCATCAAGAGGAAAGGGCAGACCAAGAAAAAGATGGGTTGATGGAGTTACAGACATCTTAAAACTCCACAATACCACACCATATCAAGCGACCGAGCGTGCATTATCTCGGAAACCGATCATCAGTTAAACCTGCTACGCCTAGCGGCAAAAGCAGAGAAGGACAAAAGAAAGAAAGAAGAAAGAAGGGTTCTTTTACGTGCTCAAATTGAACACGTGACTTACGTTGCATCGTCTGTTTCCAATATTATTATGAACTGCATCTCAGTTAGAATGAGACCAGGGATCTCTGGAAAAATATCCATATTGGTCCACGCAGTAGCGAATCTTGTACCTTTTGCACCAGAGACCAGCACTTAACCTTTGCGCCAAAGATACCCCTATGTCACTACATCAATTGTATACGTCATTACATATACTGTACACGTCATATACCCATCACTACATCTACTATACACGTCATTAATCTACTGTACATGTCACTACACTAATTGTACACCCGCCTGCCCAGCGTGTTCGTAGCGCGTTGGACTGCGGGTGACTAGCCCTCTGTGAGTGCAGGTTCAATTCCGCGGGCTGGCAGAAAAGCCACAGATTCCCCAGATTCACGGTGTTCGTGGCACCGAACCGAAGGGTTACGATGTCCATGGCACCGAGCCGAAGAGCTGAAAGCTCAGTGCTTCTGGATCGGAAAACCCAAAAAACCAAATTGTACACATCGCTACATCTACTGACATGTCACTACACCAATTGTCACATCGCTACATCTACTGTACATGTCACTACACCAATTGTACACATCGCTACATCTACTGTACGTGTCACTACACTAATTGTACACATCGCTACATCTACTGTACGTGTCACTACACTAATTGTACACATCGCTACATCTACTGTACATGTCACTACACTAATTGTACACATCGCTACATCTACTGTACATGTCACTACACTAATTGTACACATCGCTACATCTACTGTACACGTCATGTACATTGGAAATTACAGTTAATTTGCAGAGAAAGTAATGGGAAAAGGGGATCGTTGAGTCTTGCCTCATCATCAAGGGCCATCTGGAAAATGCTGAGAACCACAAACCGTTGAACATGTCAAAGGTAAGCTTGAAAAGTCATAGAAATGTTATAACTCGTCAAATATACACGATTTAAATCATATTCGTTATGGCAAATACGTAAAAAAGTTTTCTTTAGATGTAAAACTGATAAACCATTTCGAAAAGAATTTGTCAGTTCATTTGATTTCTGTTCCATTGTCGAAATGTTTATTCACACTTTTGTAAATGTCAGCGCAGACTATAAATATAGTAGCAAGCTATTGTACACATCATCACATCTTAGTACGTGCTTCGCCATTATGCATATTTTTACTGCATGTCTCCGTCTATATTGATAGAAATCTATTCCGCAGTTAATAGAGTGAACCTTTGATTCATGAAAAATATTAAATTACACTTTTAAAAAAATTTACTATAGAAATGAAAGTAGGTCACAAAACAGGCTTGAAAATCGACAAGGTTAATCAAATTCCAAGAACAAGGACAAGAAACCAAATTGAGCATTATAAATAGAAGGTAATTCAAGCAAGTAACAGAAGATATTTGTTTAACGTTTTCCTCGACTAATATTTAAACATTGAGGTACGACGGGCAGGAGTAAGACGAGACAACAAGGAAGGGAAATATCAAGAGCATGGTCATCTATACGTTAAGACAGGTGGTGGGGAGGGGTGAAGGTGCCTTATTATTAGTTTTCTTATAACAAGCACCAGCATTTAACATGATATTTGAAAAAAATATGTGATTGATTGTTGCTAATTAGTTATGGTTTAAACATTTATAATGGGCTGCAGACGTAATGAAACAAGTGACAACGATGGGCCAGGGTCAGTGAGCTGGCACTGACCAAGACTCTACTTCACCTCCACCGGATGAAATTACTGAAATATGAGTTAGTTTGAAAGATGAAATTACTGAAATATGAGTTAGTCTGAAGACAGAATTACTGAAATATGAATTAGTTTGAAAGATGAAATTACTGAAATATGAGTTAATCTTAAAGACGAAATTATTGAAATATGAGTTAGTCTGAAAGATGAAATTACTGAAATATGAGAGTCTGAAAGATGCAATTACTGAAATATGCGTTAGTATGAAAGATGAAATTACTGAAATATTAGTTAGTATGAAAGATGAAATTTAATAATAGACTAACCATGAGTTTGGCAACGCGTACGATCCAAGGATTAGGATGCCCTAATGCTCGACAAGGTACTGAAGTTTATGTAATTGCTGTCCTGAAAATAGTCACTCTCTCCAATAATCTGATAGAAACATGGGATAATCTTCGTTCTGAAATAAAAGATTTTTCCAACCAAATTTTAATGAACATTGTTTTAATATTTTATTGAATATATATGTTGTTTACTAACAACACCAGAAAAGACAGAGTCACCAACATCAGCATAAGAAAGTTGGCAGAGAATCTTGCTTGAATTACATTGAGAAACAAAGTCACCAACATCAGCATAAGAAAGAAAGTTGGCATAGAATCTTGCTTGAATTACATTGAGAAACGCAGTCACCAACATCAGCATAAGAAAGAAAGTTGGCACAGAACCTTGCTTGAATTACATTGAGAAACGTAGTCACCAACATCATCATAAGAAAGAAAGTTGGCACAGAATCTTGCTTGAATTACATTGAGAAACGCAGTCACCAACATCAGCATAAGAAAGAAAGTTGGTACAGAACCTTGATTGAATTACATTGAGAAACAAAGTCACCAACATCAGCATAAGAAAGAAAGTTGGCATAGAATCTTGCTTGAATTACATTGAGAAACAAAGTCACCAACATCAGCATAAGAAGAAAGTTGTACAGAACCTTGCTTGAATTACATTGAGAAACAAAGTCACTAACATCAGCATAAGAAAGAAAGTTGACACAGAACCTTACTTGAATTACATTGAGAAACAAAGTCACCAACATCAGCATAAGAAGAAAGTTGGCACAGAATCTTGCTTGAATTACATTGAGAAACGCAGTCACCAACATCAGCATAAGAAAGAAAGTTGGTACAGAACCTTGATTGAATTACATTGAGAAACAAAGTCACCAACATCAGAATAAGAAAGAAAGTTGGCACAGAATCTTGTTTGAATTACATTGAGAAACAAAGTCACCAACATCAGCATAAGAAAGAAAGTTGGTACAGAACCTTGCTTGAATTACATTGAAAAACAAAGTCACCAACATCAGCATAAGAAAGAAAAGTTGGCACAGAATCTTGTTTGAATTACATTGAAACAAAGTCACCAACATCAGCATAAGAAAAAAAGTTGGTACAGAACCTTGCTTGAATTACATTGAGAACCAAAGTCACCAACATCAGCATAAGAAAGAAAGTTGGCTCAGAATCTTGCTTGAATTACATTGAGAAACAGTCACCAACATCAGCATAAGAAAGAAAGTTGACACAGAATCTTGCTTGAATTACATTGAGAAACAAAGAATGAAGTGGTTTGGCCATTAATAAGAATGCATCCAAACTCCACAGTATACAGAGTCTTCTACAACAGAACATCAGGAAAGAAGGTAAGAGGAAGACCACGAAAAAGATGGTTAGATGGCATAGCAAAATCCTGTCAAAAGCAAAAGTAACTAACACACAAGAACAGTGCAAGACAAAAACATAAAATCACGACACTCACGAAATACCCGACCACATTCTCAGACATTTGTCAAAGAAACATGCAGTTATAATCCCGACCACATT
>JADZMA010001105.1:0-25177 GCA_020796225.1 Arion vulgaris
CCTCCCTTTTGGGATCTTGTAAAGCATCCTGAGAGTCAGATACAACAATGCCCGTAAATTAAGTCCCAGAAATCAATGGAGGCAGCAGAACGCGCAACCTCCATCCTCATACTAGAAGTTAACCTAGATGGTATGTTCATCAAAGATTACACAGGTAGGTCAGCTTGACGATGTGATTATTCAACGAGCACCACAACATACACGCTTTTTCAGGATTGACCTGAGAGCGAGACTCTACACCAACCTGAGATGGTATGCAATGTTTTCTGAATGTCGTCAACCATCTCTCGCTCTATCTGACCCAGTTCTATATATTAAGATATCATCTGCAAATGTCAATGTCCGTCCCAATCCGTTTGGCTGAATTTTAGCTACATTTGCTGTGTAAATATTAAACAACACGGGTGATAGAGGAGAACCTGGGTAATCCCGGCATATACGCAGGATCCGATGTCCATGTTCCTAAGCGAGTGCACGTTCTCTCCATTAAAGAGCAGCTATCCAGTTCACCAGCCAAGGATTAACTTCACATTTAATCAAAGAGCGCCTATTATTGAAAAATTCACCTTGTTATAAGCATCCTCCAAGTCTATGGCCACAGCAACAGTCTCTTGCCTGGATTGGAAGCCTTCATAAACATCATATGCAAACGTCCAGTCATTGTCCCATGTCCCTTTCATTGGCGGTAGCTACCCAAAGTGTCAGGGAGCATGTGGTCATTCTCCAAGTGACACATTACCTTTCTGGCCACTATCTTTTCTAGTAATTTGCCATATACATTTTGCAAGGTGAATATGCAGTAGCTGCTGAGCAGTTTAGGATCCTTTCCATGTTTGTGGAGCGGTCGTAAATAACTATGAAGCCAATCCTAGGGTACCACAGCATTCTGTACACTTTATTAAATCCATCACAACTGCATTAATAACAGTCTGTCCAGCTGTTTGATGTGATGATATTGGACACCATCAGGCCCTGAGCGGTGCGTGGCTAGCCTTGAGTGCATTAACAACATCCTCCTTTGTTATTAAGTCAATGTAGGTTCTCCAGAGCTAGTAATATCACGTAAGAGCACTTATATATTATGGCGGTCAGTTTATCACCTTTTTCTGTCTGTTCCACAAAGCGATGAAGAACCCCTGCCCCTTTTCTGCATCTGTTGTCAAGGACGGATCCTGAGAGTCACGTAAAGTAGGAAAAGACTGGCTGGTATTCCTCCTGTTCATTTAGCGATGAAACTGCCAGAATTGATATAGAGACTTGTCACCACAGACTTGCGTGATGAAAGTCTCCCATAACCCACTCTTTGCCTCACTAGCCAATCTTTGAAATCTCCAGTGGCTTTGTGCGAATAGCAGACTTTCAGCCACATCACACATATTTCTAGGTCGCTTCTTTTGTGCTCTCTGCCATGACTTTGTAGCAGCTCTTTTCCAGCCATGCTTGTTAACATTTTCATTCCACCAAGGTGGTTGCAGGAAAGGAGTCCTAGCAGTCTTCTTTCTGGCAGTCTGTCGCAGTATACGTAATGGGTTTCGTGATCAGAGTGGCATGTACTGAAAGACAGATTTGGGTCTTCTGTGTCGCAAATTATTGGCCTTATTAAGAAGAACAACGCATGGGAGATGATCACTATCTTGAGCCCTAAGAACATTCCATCGAGCAAAAGTAGCATCAGTTGTGGAGATCAGTGCCAGATCAATACACCATCCGTGTCCTCAGGTCTAGAAGCTAATCAAGTTGGGCGGCCGTCATTCAATATCGTCAAGTCAGAGTTAAGTAGAGCAGAACTCAAAGCGATGCCCTGTCTATTCTCGGTAGCGTGCCACTCCTTTGATCGTGCATTGAAATCCCTGCTATAAGAAACTTTGTGCGTGGTACATCTGAGAGCTTCTCAAGGAACTCCCAGTTATCTGCAATATGGAGTTTGTCCACATGGGCATACACATTATAGATTCGCCATACCTGATCACGAATTGTTAATTGAATTCTTTGTAATTCCACACCCTCGGGTAAGAAGTCATGTGTGTCAAGGCAGTTGTGGGAAGGCCATGTTTCACATAGATAGCCTGACCTCGTCCTACCCCGGGTTCACTGGGAGTGAAATAACATTTAAATCCTGGACACTCAAGGGCTTTATCCTGCAGCAAGTTGGTTTCCTGAATCATGAAAATGTCGAAGTCATAGACTAGCTTCTGTAGAATTGGTCCTCTCTGTTTTGCACTTCGACAATTCCAGTAGCCAATGCGTAGATATTTCAGAACAAGTCGGTCTGTCTTTCTTCTAAACCGTCTCTGTCCAGCTCTGCTTCGCCATTTCTCTTTCTCTCTACCTCTTCTTTTGTATGCATATTTTCTTGTCTGATCTGCTGGAGGACCAGTCAACCATCTAGTGTAAGAAATCATCAAATGTAAGAAATCATCAAATGTAAGAAATCATCAATGTCATCTATTGTTGTAACAGGGTTATGCTGGACAAGAGGATGGAACAGTGGTCAACTAGCTAACATACTTTGAATACTCCAGTTTATGGTAAATGGTCACCATGCTCAACATAGTGAAGTAGGTAACGGTCAATCCATCCGAGTTACTTTTTGCACACAGCCCACTTGTAGGGCAGCAGAAGAGAAGAGGATTGCCATCAACAGATTGTGCAGAGACCTGGGTATGTGAGCAAGATGGAAGGGAAGTAGAGCAGAAGACCAAGAGATCGCCATTATTATAGAGCCTTGCTTTGAAGAAAATCAACAAAAGAAAACAGAGCAATACATTATAGCTGGATGAGAGAGGCGTTGGAAAAACTATTCAGAGATTTCAAGGGCGTTATTGAGAAGGTATGTCTGTGAGACAATCTATCAAGACAAATGAACATGGTGATTTATTTCAGAGATTTATAAAGGTAACATGTTGAACAAACAGCGAAGTAGTAGATGATAGAGAATCAGATCAGGTTAGACTCAGAATTTGTTTCTGGCAATTTATTGTTCCTTCCAAGTATCCTTGTGTACATTGCTGCTAGAGGTGAGAAATCAACTATAGTTCTCTTGCAAAACTCATACTAGAAAGTGTAGTTATAAGCTATAGAGTAATCTTACTGTGATTCGACTGTTCATATACGATAACAGAGAAACATTTAATCATCATCTTGGATGACCAGACCATGTGCCTCAGCGGACAGAGGCACACTACCTCAAACCTAACTAGGAACTTAGCGTCTACCCAGGCGTATGACTGCCACCACCTGATGGATGCTGTAACCGGTTCAAGTCGTTCCATATCTGACAGGAAAGGACTGAACCTTCTTATCATCATCCAGTAATTATCAACCATTGGTTCCATCAACTTGAACAATTTTACTACTTAAATGGAAGAGTGTATTATAACAATTAAATTTGTGATGACAGGTTAAAAACGAATTGCTGTGAATATTTCTAAGGTTCAATTGATCTCTCCTTCTTCTGCGTTCAACTTTGCTGCTACTACTCGTATGTGTCATAAACAGGCGTGTGCACGAGTCTTCACCGGTTCCCCATAGTTTGTCTTGTAGTGTTGTTTCTGTTGGTCAGATCTCCAATCTCTCACTACTCAGACTAGGGCAGTCTTGCAGGATGTGCTCTGGGACTGCTTTGGTGCTCCACAGGTGCAGGCAGCCGAGTCCCTGAGACTCATTCTGTGGAGGTGTGCTCTGAGACTGCAGTGTCCGTTCTAAGTCTGAAGATTGTGGTCTGTGCTTTTCTGTTTAGTGTATTTATACTGTCGTGCTCTGGCCTGTATCCTCCATTTGTTTTTCTCCAGATCATTTTCCTGGATTGTTTCAGGAGAGTCTTTGCTTCTGTAAACTTTGTGTTGGGTGGTGTTGTGTTAGGCTCCCCCCCAGCCTTTGCGAGTTTGTCCAGCCTTTTCGTTTCCTGGTATGCCACAGTGAGCTGGTATCCACTGTAAGACCAGTTCGGATTTTTTGACAACAAGCTGATATTTTGCCGTATGTCCTGAATGAGCTTGTCTTGCCTGGGACTTGAGATAGCCTGGAGAACGGATCTTGAATCGCTAAAGACTGCAATATTTTTGCTGACACTTGCTGGTCGTTGAGAATCTGTATGGCTGCAAGAAGGGCTGTTGCCTCTGCTCTAAAGTTGGTGCATGTTTCTCCTGCTGCCAGAGAGTGTGTTTCTGTGTTCCTTGAGGGTGAGTGATGTAGATTCAGCTGCCTCCCTTTCTGGTAGCATCTGTAGCTGAGCCATCTGAACACGTGTCCATGTGCTAGTGGGATATTGCTCTCGTAGCATTTGGAGTGAAATGGCTCTTTGCTCTGTCTCTGTTTGTATTTTTGGGGAGATTATTCCTGAGACTTCTAGGTGTATTTGGGCGTGTTTTGGTAATATGTCCATGGCTCTGTATTATAGGTTCCCACATTTCTGGGTCAGTTTCTAGGATGTCTGTATGTTGCATATGAAATTCTCTGGCCAGATGGTTGGGACTTTCCTTGCAAGTCTGTTTTTTGTTTTCTCTTGGAATTTTGTGTGTAGAGGTTGTTCTTTTAGCCGTTTTAGTTTTTCAAACTGGGTGAGTGTTTTAAATTTTCTACGGAGTTCTAGAGGCTCTATGTCATGGTTTTTCCATTTCTATGAAAGGACTGCTTTTCATTGTCTCCTAGAGTTATTCTTAGGCCCATGTTTTGTACCTTGTCTAGTTTCTGTGTGTTTGTTTTGGCTCTGTTGTCAGAGCTGAGCATATTCCATGATGGGTCTGACTCTCCGTGTAGACCTGCTTTAATATTTTTGAATTTGCGCCCCAGAACGTGCCAGCTAGTTTCTTCATCACAGCAAGTCTTTGTATGGCCTTTCTTTGAATTTTGTCTATGTTTGGCTTCCAGGTAAGTCTGCTGTCTAGGGTGATTCCAAGGAAGGTGGGTGTATCTGTTTGGGGTATTGTTTCGTTTTCTAAATTGATGGATACTTTTTCCTTGTGTGGGAGAGGAAAAACAGTTGCTGTGGTTTTGTGGTTAATTTTGAGCCCAGCTTTTGTCCAGTTCTCCACTTTTTCCACTGTTTTTGTATAAATATGGTTTTTGAGTGTGTTCTGCAGCTGTCCAGATTGAAGTCGTCTGCATGTAGGCTGTTTGAGACCTTCTGGGGATGACAGCATTTGGTGATGTCATTTATGTATATTAGAAATAGCGTTGGTGCTATCACACTGCCCTGTGGAACTCCTCCTTCATTTTGCATCTTGCTGAGGTGGTTGTCTATTTTTACTCTGGCTGTACGTTGGGAGAGGAGGTTTCTGATCCAGGAGAACATGTTGTGGGAGACTCTTGTAGGACTTTCAGCATTAGGCCATCGTGCCATACCGTATCAAATGCCGGGAGAGGTAAAAAAATATGGCTGTTACTTCTTTCTTTCCTGAAGGCGTTTTCAATGTCCTGGGTGATGTAAGCCAGTTGGTCCTCTGTGCTTCTGTTTTGTCTGTATCCGGTCTGGGCGGGGTGAGCAATGAGTTTGTTTCTATGTACCATGTCAGTCTCCTGTTTACTAGCCTCTCCATCAATTTCCCTGCACAGCTGAGAAGGCTGAACGGTCTATAGCTCTTTGGGTCATTTTTGTCCTTGCCTGGTTTCAAGATGGGGTAGATGTGTGCCTCTTTCCAGGTTGATGGAACTTGACCTGTTTTCCAGCTCTGGTTGAAATGCTGAGGAGAAACCTTTGCCAAGAGGACCAAGGTGTTTAAGGAATTCATTGGTAATTCCATCCGCTCCAGGTGCCTTTTTCTCCTTTAGCTTTTTATTTGATCTTCTAGCTCCTGCAGGGTAAATATAGCTGTCATGCTGTCTGTTGGGATTGTAGAGTCAAGACTATTCAACAGTTGCTTTGACTGGTTTTTAACTTCCTCTTTTCTTGCCTGTTGAATTTGAACCTGACTTTCCAATTGATAGGTTCTAGCTATAGTCTGCTGCTGCTTGCATGTGATAAATCCTGTGTCTGTGTGTAGCACAGTTTTGTCCGTTCTGTCCTGTCACCGTTTAGGGTTTTGTGAGGTTCATAGTTTTTAGTGTCTTTATCTAGATTTAAGGAGGCAGTTTTCATGCCAGTTGCTCTCATGCTTTTCTTCTTTCTTTGGTAAATATAGCCTTTGTCTTGTTGTGTAGGTAACATTTTCGTCCTGGGGTCTGCTTCCATGTTTTCTCTTGATGCTGAGTTCAGCTGAAGCTCTTCAGTTTAGGGACCAATAGGGTCGGTAGTCTTCCTTCTTCCTCTTGGTATACTTATTTTTGCTGCATCTAGAACCCAGTTGTTGAATGTTTGGAGTTTGCGATTTAGGGCTATTTTTTTAATTTCATGTTTAATAGCTTCTTCTAGGTGTGAGGTGAAGATATTCCAATTTGCTTTCTTAGTTCAATTGATATATGCATAGCCTGAGTTCATTATTAAATAATTTATTCATCTTGTTGCTAATTGATCACAGCGGTGTTAGGTTAGTTGTATTCACTAACATCTTAGTTTGTAGTAAGACAGAAGTGTGGAAGGAGTGATGTTATATTTTAAATCAAGAATATAATACTGTGGACGATCACGAGCCTTTCTTTTGGTCAACCCATTTTTCCTTGGGATTATTTTTTCTGGGGCCTTGTACTAGGTGAAACTACTACATTGTAAGAAATCATCATTGTCATCTAATGTCAGAAATCATCAAATGTAAGAAATCATCAATGTCATCTAATATAAGAAATCATCAATGTCATCTATTGTAAGAAATCATCAATGTCATCAAATATAGGAAATCATCAATGGCATCTGTTGTAAGAAATCGTTAATGTCATCTATTGTAAGAAATTGTCAATGTCATCTATTGTTAGAAATCACCAATGTCATCAAATATAGGAAATCATCAATGTCATCTAATATAAGAAATCATCAATGTCATCTGTTGTAAGACATCATCAATGTCATTTAATATAAGAAATCATCAATGTCATCTATTGTAAGAAATATATATATATAGAGAGATATTCTTCTTCTTGAGCTCCATGATGCTTGTCCATTACGGTGATGATTCCCACAAATTTTCATCCAAGGAATGTAATTCGCTATGTTTTCTGTGTGCGTAGATGAGTAGTGGGGCCGATACGGGCTTGAAATGTTCTTGTACAGTGTGGGCAAGGTATATTTCATTTTGGGAAGTTTACTGCTTTTCTGTTTGATGTTTTGCTCCATCCGTGCTGTTCTATCTGCCTGCATGAGCGAGGAACCATGTCGAAAGTGTGGGACTGCATCAAGATTGTGTAGATGCTGGAAGAGCAGCTCTTTTTGGATCTCTTTTGTATCTGGGATCATATCCTGCCATTTGATGTTCATTATTTTCTAAGGGACTGTGTGAAAGTGGTTTAGCTTCTTGCGTGTCTCTGATATACAGTCCAAGTTTCATCGTGAAGAAGGACTGGAGACACAACAGCTCGATATACCTTCAGTTTTTGTGGCTTGGTCAATACCACATCTGTGGCAGACATTTCTATGTAGTCTGCCAAAGGTGACTAGCTTTATAGATTCTGGTATTTATTTCATCATCTATGGTGACATTTTGGGACAGTGTGCTTCCAAGATACGTAAATCTGTCCACTACTTCAGTTTCCTCTTGCTTGTAATATTTGGTTCGGCATACTTTTCCCGGAGCTGGTTGGTACATGACTTCAGATTTCTTGGTATTGATGGTAAGACCAAAGTTGGAGCAGGCTTGTGAGAATCTGTTCATGCTAGTCTGGGGATCTGCCTCAGTGTTGGCAGTGAGGGCGCAGTCGTCAGCAAATAAGAGATCTCTGATAGTATCAGAGATATTCTCTTATCAGAGATATTCTTCTACTTGACGCTCCATATTGACCACTCTGTGTGTTTATGTGAAATGAGCATAAGAACGTTATCAGTTGTGCCAGTTATGTGCTACAAGTAGGCCACATCTGATTTCTGGGCTGTTTTATTTACTAGAGGTAGCATTCCTAGGGCTTACATCAGTCACCTCTTATGACATGCATTGTAGGTTGCAGTGGTACTATTCTTTGCTTCCCCTGCGGGCCCGGCAACACTGGTGATATAGTAGAGATATAAACACACTAGTAGGCTTACCATCTGTACATTGTCTCCAGACCTGTATCTCTATATACCCTGTGCAAACAGATTTAGCAACAATGTCCTACTTGAGCAGCAGACATGGCGACACATCTGTTTGGTTGACTGAGATAACTACATCTTGATCTTTCAGGTCACACACATCACAGCACTACCTATTTGTGAGGAGGAGGAGGCATACATGCAAACAGCACTACCTAGTTGTGAGAAGGCATACATACAACTATAGTACTATCTAATTGTGAGGAGAAGGCATACATACAACTACAGTACTACCTAGTTGTGAGGAGAAGGCATACATACAACTACAGTACTACCTAGTTGTGAGGAGAAGGCATACATTTCACTACAGTACTACCTAGTTGTAAGGAGAAGGCATACATACAACAGCAGTATGTTTAAAACTGAATCAGAGATAAACATGAACAGCACTACCTAGTTGTGAGGAGGAGGCATGCAACAACAGTATGCAAAAACTGAATCTCAGACAAACAAAGATTGTGTGTAGTCTGCATGTAAAACATACAATACTATGTATTTATATATGTATGGCCTTTTTCGTCTTTACAGACGGTCAATTGGCAAGTACTTTACTGACAACTTCTGAGTTTGCATTTGTTTCTCTTGCCTTGCAGCTCATCCCTAAGCCTCTTTTCAAATGATTCTGCACCTTTGCATAACTCCGTCATCAGCTAGTTTTACCCATTTGTTGGGACCGATAGAAAAGTTCTACATTCTAAAACTGTGCTAACTGAATGTGAAATATATAGGCCCTATCAATGTGTGAGAGGATTGAATTGAGACTGTATCTCTTATATGACTAATGTGCCTGCCTGCCCAGCGTGTTCGTAGCGCGTTGGACTGCAGGTGACAAACCCTCTGTGTGTGCGGGTTCATCCGCGGCTGGCAGAAAAGCCACAGGCTCCCCAGATTCAAGGTGTTCGTGGCACCGAACCGAAGGTTACTGATGTCCTTGGCACCGAGCCTAAGAGCTGAAAGCTCCAGTGCTTCTGGATCAGAAAAAAAAAATATGACTAATGTAACATCAAATTATATGAGGACTAGGACTAATGTGATATACACAATTATACAAGGACAAATGTGATATACAATATTATTCAGTTTCAGTTTTGAATATCTGCATTGCACTACGGACATGTCCATAGATCTTTAATCTCTTTTGCAATATCTCCAACAGCGAACAGTCTCTAACCGTACTAGTTCAATGTTGATTGATGAGCCTACTCATATGTCTGTTATACTCTTTTCTTGCACTCCAATCTTCAATGAAAGTCTAGATGAAAGTTTTCTTTGCAGCTACGCTCCATGAGAACGTTCAGAATGTCAGATCTAGCTACGCTCCATGAGAACGTTCGGAATGTCAGATGCAAAATGAGGCCAATAATGATGCTGATATACATGAAAAGTATGTTGATCATGTCATACACTTACCTAATACAACTTTGCTGACATACAAGGTTGTTTGCTTGTCCCTCACCAGACAAGAAAAATCCAAAGCCTTTCTCACTATTTGGTTTCTGACTGATCTTGATTGTTTTTCTGATAAAATCCTGCAGTGCAGACACGGACAGATTGCTGAGACAAAATAAAATATATAGATAAAATGGGCCATTTTAACCCTTATAACCGGGTTTCCGATATTTGGGATTGAAAGTAAGCGCTGCATACGCCAAGCTCCTGATATATCGATCTGACAATAATTTTCATTATTTTTGGTATTTGAAAATAAATTGGGTACAAATGTTACGTCAAACACAACCCACGTGTTCTACATGGTTTTTCAAGATGGCAGGCTGGTGTGTGATTTTTGGGTACTGATAAGGTAATTAGTTAAGTATTTTCATGTTAAAAGATAATTTTCGGAAATGGTCATTCTAAAAGTATAACAGAGCAAGCTGTTGAACTTGTTTTGAATGAATTTGAAGATAAATTATGGTTAGAGTTTGATTATTCTGATAAGGATATAGAAAGTGAGATAAAGGATCATTTAGACGACAAAGAATTGTTTTAATCGATTGATATTCCAGCTATATATGTTCAATATGGAGAAAAATCTACATATACAAGAGTATTACCAGCCGTGCCTCATATTAAATCAAATCAATTTCAAAGATTAGTATTCTGCAAATATATAATATGCAGGAATAAAGGCGATGATAGAGGTATATATATGGCCTTTTCGTCTTTACAGACGGTCAATTGGCAAATGTTTTACTGTAACAACTTCTGAGTTTTCACTTTTTTCTCTTGTCATTCAACTCATACATAAGTCTCTTCTCAAAGATTCTCTGACTTTCTGAGTTGGCTTTCCACACAACTCTGTCATCAGATAGTCTTTCCCATGTGCTGGGACCTATAGAAAAGTTTTTCATTGAGGCTTTGCAGACATCTTTATATCTAAGCAGTGGTTTGCCCTGGTGCCTCTTCCACTCCGAAAGTTCACAGAACAACATTTTTCAGTATGCGATAAGTTTCCATTCTTCTCACATGCCCCAACCATCTTAGTAGTCTACTGCTGAGCATGCCCATGATGGAAGGCAGGTTTGCACATTGTAGTACTTCAGAGTTGGTTATCTTGTCGTACCACCTGATGTTCATAATCTTGCGGAGACATCGAAGGTGAAAGATGTTAAGTCTCCTCCTCGTGTCTTGAGTAGGCTGTCCATGTTTCTGAGCCATATAGTAAGAACTAATTACACAGGCTCAAGATTATTTGAATCTTCGTCTGCAATGTCAGTTTGTGTTGTCCACGCTGCTTTGATAGCTTGCCGATTAGTAGCCACTCCCTACGGCGTTGATTTCTTCATCGCGAGAAAGGCTGGCAGTGACCATGGACCCGAGATAGCAAAATTTTGGAACTGGTGTTAGATGGTTACCATTTAAAGTGATTTTTGTTGTGTTACCTCCCTGACATAGTACAACTGTTTTGAAGACGCTTATAGTCAGAGAAAATAGGTTGCATGCCTTTGACAAATTATTGATTAGGAATTGCAGTGTAGTCTCACTGTGGGCGACTAAAACAGCATCGTCAGCGAAAAGGAGATCCCTGAGAAGAATTTCCGTCGTTTTGTTTTGGCTCTTCAGCAGCCAAGTTAAAGTAGAACCATCAGATTTAGTGCGGTTGAAAACATCACCATCAGCGTCCCCCAAGGTGTGGATCAAAGGACTCGAAGAAGATGCCAAAGAGGTGGGGCAAGGACACAACCCTGCTTGACTCCACTCTTAACCTCGAAACTATCAGATGTGCTACACATACCATCGAACTGTATGCTGGCTTTCATGCCCTCATGGAAGGAGACAATCAACTGGAGCAACTTTAGGGGGCAGCCAATATGCTTCAGTATTTTATAAAGACTTGGCCTGCTGACTGTGTCAATGCCTTAGTCAGATCCACGAAAGCAATACATAGAGGCTTACTCTGCTCTCTTGTGTAGCTGTCGAAGGGTAATAATCATGTCAGTTATTGACCGTCCAGCTCTGAATCCACATTGCGACTCTGGGAGAACACACTCTGCTAGTTTCTGTAGTCGTTTAGAAAGGACTAGTGCAAAAGCCTTGCCTGTGACACTTAAAAATGATGGGGTAAGTCAATAACAAATTATAGAGCACATAGGAGTGCTAAATTATCGTGTTTTAATATAACTCTGATGTGGGCTGTTTTTGCCCAGGAGCTCCCGGAAGAGTTTTTTAAGGTACAGATGGCAGGGTTCAAAGGTTAACATGGCATTATCCATGCAACACCCAAATTTAATCCAACACATCTTACATCACACATACACAACTTTTTACTACTTCTGCATTCGCCGTTATGAATTCATGCGTAGCCATGGTGCCTGCTGTGGCACTTCTGACTGGTTTTTGCGTGAAAGCCTGCTTACTGTTTTATTAGTTTCCTCGCCATACAGGCGGACCTCCTCGACTTCAGAGGTCACATACAACTTATATCTAACATCACACTATACACACAACCAACTTATATCTAACATCATACCATACACACAACTTATATCTAACATCACGATATACACACAACCAACTTATATCTAACATCATACTATACACACAACCAACTTATATCTAACATCATACTATACACACAACCAACTTATATCTAACATCACACTATACACACAACTTATATCTAACATCACCCTAGAGACACAACTTATATCTAACATCACACTATGCACACAACTTATATCTAACATCACCCTAGAGACACATATATCTAACATCACACTATGCACACAACTTATATCTAACATCACCCTAGAGACACAACTTATATCTAACATCACACTATACACACAATTTATATCTAACATCACACTATAGACACAACTTATATCAGACATCACACTGTACACAACTTATATCTAACATCCACACAACCTTATATCTAACATCACACTATACACACAACTACATCTAACATCAACCTAAAGACACAACTTATATCTAACATCACACTATACACACAACTTACATCTAATATCAACCTAGAGACACAACTTATATCTAACATCACACTATACACACAATTTATATCTAACATCACACTATAGACACAACTTATATCAGACATCACACTGTACACAACTTATATCTAACATCACACAACTTATATCTAACATCACACTATACACACAACTTATATCTAACATCATACTATAGACACAACTTATATCTAACATCACACTATACACACAACTTTTATCTAACATCACTCTATACACACAACTTATATCTAACATCACTCTATACACACAACTTACATCTAACATCACAATATACACACAACTTTTATCTAACATCACTCTATACACACAACTTATATCTAACATCACACTATTCAAATGTTCTGCACTGCTCTCAAGGAAAACAAATCAAGGATTGTACTCCTGTGCAAGTGAACAAAGCCAGCATGCGGGTAATAGCGCATTGCAGACGATTGGCTATTTAGCAACGAAGGTATCGAGCTCTTTAGCAAGGAAGGCATCAAACTCTTTAGCAAGGAAGGCATTGAGTTCTTTAGCAAGGAAGGCACATCAAGCTCTTTAGCAAGGAAGGCATCAAACTCTTTAGCAAGGAGGGCATATCAGCTCTTTTGCAAGGAAGGTACTGAATTCTTTAGAAGGAAGGTATTGATTCTTTAGCAAGAAGGTGCTGAGTTCTTTAGCAAGGAAGGCACATCAAGCTCTTTGTAAAGAAGGTATTGAGTTCTTTAGCAAGGAAGGTATTGAGTTCTTTAGCAAGGAAGGTACTGAGTTCTTTAGGAAGGAAGGTATTGAGTTTTTTAGCAAGGAAGGCACATTAAACTCTTTGTAGGAAGGTATTGAGTTCTTTATCAAGAAAGCATCAAGTTCTTTGCAAGGAAGGTACTGAGTTCTTTAGCAAGGGAACGTATTGAGTTCTTTAGCAAGGAAGGTATTGAGTTCTTTAGAGGAAGGTATGAGTTCTTTAGCAAGGAAGGTATTGAGTTCTTTGCAAGGAAGGTATTCGACTTGAGGGCAAAAACTGAGTTGCTCCATGATGCCTACATGCAACTCAACTTGACTCCCAGCATACTCATCGGCTCTAGGGTAATGGTTCAAGAGAGAGCATGCTTGGCTCAATTTCGCCACACGGGGTGATTGTCTCTTGATGGTTTGGGTCTTTCCCAATCTCTGTGATGAGGACCAGTGCTTTGACCTATGTGGGGCTTGGGTTCAACTCGGCACCCACATACTCATCGCTCTAAAGGCGGCTCAAGAGAAGCATGCAGCGGCTCCGAATTTTGCCACATGCAGGTCACCCTTCAATGGTTTTGATTAGTGCCCCATCTCTGTGATGGGGTTTGACCTATGGACCAATGTGGTCCCAACTCATCACCCAGCATACTCATCTGCTCAAGAAAGGAGACTCAAGAGAGAGAATTCTGGGCACGAGTTACGTGAGGTTTCACATGTATCCTTCTTGCTTTTCCCATCGGCGGGAGGCGAGCATTAATAGTCCTCTGGGAGTTCGCTCGTCTATGTTGCAGCGGATCCATCAGAATGACTACCTTTGCATTCTCTACTTTCCCAAAGTAGCTCACCCACAGCACCTGCCCTCTTAGCCAGACAGGAACTACCATAAGGAAGATATCAAGCTCTTTAGCAAGGAAGGCACATCAAGCTCTTTAGCAAGGAAGGCACATCAAGTTCTTTGAAGGAAGGAATTAAGTTCTTTGAGGAAGGAAGTGTATTACTTAGGAAGGACTTCTTTGTAGAAGACGTGAGTATTGAGTTCTTTGTCAAGAAGGCATTAACTCTTTAGCAAGGAAGGATCAGTTCTTTGTAAGGAAGGTATTGAGTTCTTTGCAAGGAGGTGATTGAGTTCTTTAGCAAGGAGGGCATATCAAGCTCTTTTAGCAAGGAGGGATATCAAGCTCTTTAGCAAGGAGGGCATATCAAGCTCTTTAGCAAGGAAGGCACATCAAGCTCTTTAGCAAGGAAGACTCATCGAGCTCTTTAGCAAGAAGGTATTAGGCTCACTGATTTTTACCTGTCGAAATGCTAGTCAGGCTCTTCCGAAAGACAGGTATGATATAGTGTCATAGTCACTCAAGATGAATCACATCTAATTTAGCTGACATAAACATCTCATCTCTTATATATCAGTTCTCTCAGACAATCACATTATATATGCTATCTAAGACAAGGCATATTTTACCTGATCAGTCTTGTTGGTATCAGCTTGTGCTGAAGATGATGGTGATACTAGTTTTGGTGGTGTTGTAACTGTACCTACTGACACTGTTGTCCATGGTGTTTTTGATACACTAAAAGTTGTATCACTTTCAGTTTCTTGCAAGCTATCATTCCAACTTTCACAACCGTCTGACATAAGACTTTCAGAGTGGTAATGTGGCATGTCTTTTCTATAATTATTTTCTGGGACATTTTCAAATGCACTTTTCCTGACATTTAAATCAATTTGTTCATTGTACCCCTGCTTTGGCACATTTTTAGAGACATGGAGTCTTCAAAATTCTTTAAAATACTCCTATTTTGCTCTTTGTCCTAGATCCAATATTTCGAGTTCATCTTTTAAGCACCACATCTGTTCTGAATGTGGATTATTTGTCGAGAAAGTATTGTTGGTTTTATAAAGAACTTCATGTCTTCGGCTTTCAGATTCAGTGATAGCATCAGAAAATAAATCCTCAGCTCTGGAATCATTCTGTAAATATTGGCCCCTTTCAACAGCTGTATCTTGTTTCATGCCAGAATAATCTTCAGACATTGAGTTCAAACCTTCTGCTGACTGCCAGTATGTCATTTTGTCACTACCACCTTTTCTATAAATGTCATGATCATTATCAAATGTTTTCCCTGTGAATGTCAATGTTGATAAAGATGAGTTCTGGACATGGTTTTGAGATTTCAGTAGGCTCTATCATTATTGTTAGTGTCACTTTGAGTGTCAGTATTTGGCTGATCAATATTCACACAAGTTTCCTCTACAGCAGCCTTGCCATTATCCTTGAGATTATCACTGGAAACCTGCTGACCACATAGACTTGAAGCCTGGATTTATTAAATGATGAAAATAAGAAAGACATGGCAAAACAAAGAGCAGACAATGACGATGTATATCACCCCCACCCCACCCACCCATACGATTATCATATCAGACTCGATGAATATGCTTCAAATGATTTAATCTAGAAGTCTGCATGTGGAATGGGTGGACAGCATTCGAGATCACATCTCAAGAAAATGACTTGGGTGTACACATCTGGGGTGCAAATTTTCAGCAAATAGACGAATAATTTTAGGAAATCCAACACAGAAGCAATAAAACAAATCAATTCATAGGACACATAGCACCAATTTTAAAATGCAAACATGTCACCATGAACACTAAAAAGAATTATTCACACAATATTCTCACACATTAAGCTATCATTGCCAAGCCTGGACAATGACATAAAATGATAAAAGAAAACTAGTCATGTCAGATATAAAGTGTTCACCCAACAGCATCTATGAGTTATTTGGGTGTAAAATTTGATCGCAGTCTATGCTTTAGGGACCATATCGACCAAGTTATTGCCAAGGCTTGCAACGCACTATCCGCACTGAGAATCATGGCGGCTGCTACATTGAGCAACGCCTTCTGTCCTCTTGTACCAAGCTATTGTTCTGTCATGTATAGAAAATGCATGCGCTCTCCTAACAATTAGTCCTACGAAAACAGTGAGACTGGAAAGAATTCAGAATGAGGCTATGCATCCTGGGATGCACCAAAGATACACCAGGAGTGTCAATGCGATTCCTTCTTGATCTCCCAACTATTACTAACAGAATTTAAACTTGGAGGTTCGATCAATCTAAGAATCAATGCAAACAAGGAACATCCTCTCCATGAAGAACTCATTAAGGAGAAAGGGTGTAGACTCAAGAGAGGCAGATCATGGCTGAGTCAGGCGGAAGATACGCTTAGGAAAATATGTGATCCTTCCGGGATTGAAACAGGAGAGGAATGGATTGCTGTGCTGCCTCAATTTCCGACTGCTTTCACCGTAATTACATCTATTAAGAAAAACTGCGAACAAAATAATCTATCACTGCTAACGTGGAGGTGGAGGCTCTCTTGAATGACATCATCAATGATACAGATGTGGTTATTTACATCGATGGTTCAGTCATTCGCTAACAACACCGTCGTGAGCTTTTTCAGCACGCTCAGGAGGAAAAATAATAAGAGGCCAGTGGGGCCTACGCAACAACCACAAGTAGCTTGACAATGGAGGTTCGGGTGGTTACGGAGGCGGTGAACTGGTTGGCGTCTCATAATTACTCGTGTTTTTCATCTCGGTGACTCCATGAGCATGATTCGTAAAGTCGAATCAGGTATGGTGAGCCGCAACTGGGTGGAGGTACTGAATACGACAATGATCAGATAAATCACCTTTATTTTTGTCCCTGGGCACGCAGGAGTTAGGGGTAATGAATGAGCTGATAGATTGGCTGAGCTAGCTACAATATCAGAGGGAGCTGCAATGGATCAGTGACATTCTTCACGCATTGAGAGAGTCTTTCCGAACAGAGGAGTTTCAGGGCTGTGAATCCCACTCGCTGACCAGATTGAAAGAGATGGGTGTCAATATTGGTGCAGCCCGAAAGAACATACTAAATATGCAAAGAGATTGATTAATCAACATCGAACTGGCGTGTTGGGTTGCTGGACGCTGCTGGATTTGCTGAGGCGGAGATCGGAGCACCTATGGACATGTCCGAGTGCTATGATGATAGTCCTCATATAACTGATAACTGATAAAGTGTTTATGCAGAATGCTGAGAGTATCAAGAAGAGACCGGTTCAGAAATGGAGACATCAGGAAAAAGGTGTTTCCAACACCAGTACTGAACTTCATCAAGATCAATCAATCAAGTGCCATGCCTGTCGGCGTAGGCGATCATGTCTCTCCACAACTCTCTCTGGAAACTGGTGAATGTAATCAGTTCTGACATCGATCTTGTGTCGAACCATGATGTCAGGCCATCCAATATCTTCTCCCTCTGTCTTCCGATTTCTGCTTCTTGAATTTTACCTGTTGTCACCAAATGTACTAAACCCTCTCTTCACATTATTTGCCCACTAGAACCTTGATTGTCTGATTCTTATTTTTTTATAAGGTTTCTTTGTGTGCAGGCCTGATTTTTCTTCTTCTTCTTCAATCCTTCTAAGGCCATTTTATCATTCTATTGTGATATATAAACAGCAAACATCAGAACGTAATGTACGTGCACCAGCCTTCAGCATCTATTGGAGCACAGTAGCTTATCCTTGGGTGGGGTGTTCGATTTCAGCCAGCTATTGTGTGCGGTTCGCCTTTGACTGTCCCAGCAAACCCACAAGGCAGTGGGTTGCCATTTTCTTTCAGGCAGTGACCCTTAGCGGCCTGCCCTCCCGGGCTTATGAGCGCCATCTGCCCAGCAAAACCGGTCATTTTAATGAACAACTTGGTTTGCCACCCGTTCAGGTTTGTTTGCGGTTTGCTCCGCTAGCCTTTGATTGTCCCCAACAATCAAACTACAAGGCAGCAGTAGTTCCTGTAGAGCAAGGCGCACTGGCTTTACCTCTGAAGGGCTTTCCAGTTGTTCTGCACATGTGGGTGGGACGCACACCCTCTTGCCTGCCATGCTCGCCCCTGCAGTGCCTGCCTCGCTTTTTGTGCTTGCCATGTCTTGCCTGCCTGCCCCTCGGTGGGGCCCACTATGCTTTGCTAGCGTCGTGCTAGCTCTGCCTTGGTGCCTGGTCACCATTGGTTTTTTCCGTGCTCAGATTTGTCGTGCCTTCCGTATCGTGCTCACATTTGCCTGGGCTGTCATCATCTGTGACTCAACCTGGTCCCCCACCCATGCAATGGGGTCACGGGTTTCGACCATGTGCTGCCGCCCTTGCAACATCCATATGCATGCTTGCTCTGCCCTAGTGCCTACCTCACCATTTCCGTCAATTCCCACTGGGCAGTCCGACTTGAGGGCAAAACTGAGTTTCGCCCCATGATGCCCACATGCAACTCAACTTGACTCCCAGCATACTCATCGGCTCTAGGGTAGTGGTTCAAGAGAGAGCATGCTTGGGCTCAATTCGCCACACGGGTGATTGCTCTTCGATGGTTTTGGTCGATGGTTTTGGGTCTTTCCCCCATCTCTGTGATGGGGACCAGTGCTTTGACCTATGTGGCGAAACTTGGGGGTTCAACTCGGCACCCAGCATACTCATCGGCTCTAGAGAGGCGGCTCAAGAGAGAGCATGCAGCGGGCTCCGAATTTTGCCACATGCAGGTCACCCTTCAATGGTTTTGATTCGTGCCCCCATCTCTGTGATGGGGTTTGACCTATGGACCAATTGCGTCCCCAACTCATCACCCAGCATACCATCTGCTCAAGAAAGGAGACTCAAGAGAGAAATCGCGGACACCGAGATTCCGCCGCGTTCCATGTATCCTTCTTGCTTTTCCCATCGGCCGGGAGCGAGCATAATAGTCACTCTGGGAGTTCGCTCGTCTATGTCAGAGCAGATCCCATCAAGCATGACTACCTTTGCATTCTCTACTTGCCCCAAAGTAGCTCACCCACAGCACCTGCCCTCTTAGCCAGACCGGAACTACCATCTGTTACAGGGTCACCACTTGGAGGTGAGCAGGGATTAGAGCCATTCCTAATCCTGGCGTGCCGCTTCCTTCGCTTTGACCCCAGGTCTGATTTAAAACCTTCTCATTTGTTTTCTTCGCTGTCCATGGAATTTTCAGCTTTCTTCTGTAAAACCACATCTCTGTGGCTTCCAATGATCGTATTGATTGTTTATTCATTGTCCATGATTCACTGCCATCGGAAGTATTGGATCAATATAGCACTGGAGTATTCGTTTGAGTTACATTGGTAGTCTTCTTCTTCTTCTTTGCGTTCGTTCTTTACAACCAATTTTAATCACTCTTTGTGATTTGTTTGATCTTTGCAAAGAATGTGTACACGTTGCACATTGGTTTGATAGGCCCCTAAATGCATAGACTTCTACATGTTTAGGACATGTGCATCCCATTTCAGCCAAACATTGGTAGTGAATTCACGCATAGTGTGTTTTTCATAAAGATGCTGTTGAGCTATTCTACTTTTAATCTGTTTTACACCTGCCATCTGATGTTAGGAATGTTCCCAGATACTTAAATCGATGGACTTGTTTAAGTGTTGTGTTATTTATGTTGATATTACATATTGATGTTTCCTGTTTCTTGGAGACAACCATAACCTCTGTTTTCTTTATATTCATGTAATCCTTTCTTTCACTTTCTCTCACTAATATGTCTATCAGGTCTTGTAGATCTTGTTCATTTGTAGCCATGAGAATTGTGTCATCAGCGTATCTTAGATTGTTCATGTTTTGTCCGCCAACTGTCATTCCTGCCTTTTCTTCTATATAACGCATCATGTTTTCACTGTATAGGTTAAACAGGTCTGGTGAGAGTACCAGGGTGTTCAACTTAAAAGCAGCCCAGTGATAAATAGAAATTTGCCAGGCACGCGTTGCATCTCGTCTATTTACTATTTAAACCGGTTCTGACTAGCTTGTCCTACGTCCTATTTGTTCATCGCCCCTTCCGCACTACAATTACACACCATCACACAACCTTGACCTATACTACGTCATAACTGAACCTTCTCATTTCCATACATATAGCCAGATTAGCTCCATTCACAGGCTGCTTTTAAGTTTAACATCCTGTATCTCCTAATAGGTTCCACACTGATTCTATAGTCTTATAGCTGCGCTTTGTTGCCAGTACATATTCTTGAACAGTCTAAGATCTTTCCCATCATTTATACTTTCTCCATGTTTTACTTTATCAAAAGATTTTGAGTAGTCTATGAAACATAGGTATAAGTCCAACTTCATTTCTATTGATCTTTCCATTATTGTTCTGATTGTATATATATTCATCAAGATACAACAAATTAATTATAAGCAGATTACCAACAGACAGTGCGCTGCACAAAGATCAATGTTACCCTGATACAGTGGATACAAAGCGAAAGGCTGTCTATGCAAAACGTGGACCTCAGAGGTGATGAAAAACATGGACCTCAGAGGTGATGAAAACATGACCTAGAGGTGTGAAAACTGACCTCAGAGGTGATGAAAACATGGACCTCAGAGGTGATGAAAACATGGACCTCAGAGGTGATGAAAACATGGACCTCAGAGGTGATGAAAACATGGACCTCAGAGGTGATGAAAACATGGACCTCAGAGGTGATGAAAACATGGACCTCAGAGGTGATGAAAAACATGGACCTCAGAGGTGATGAAAAACATGGACCTCAGAGGTGATGAAAAACATGGACCTCAGAGGTGATGAAAAACACTGTTAATGAAGCATACACAAAAGCCAGTTCTAGAAATCTCTTCTTATTCTGACACTGTGAGGCAAAACAGGATTAGAGAAAGAAGAATTTATCATCTGACCCAATTGAACGTATCTGTGATGTCTATAGTATAAGAACAATCTCAACCATTGTTTGTTGTGTATCCTTTGCTTGATAAAGACCTTTTGTTAGAAATGCTGCGACCTCATGGACTCAACATTCCTATGCTTCTTAGTACTTTCTCTTCTCATACTCCATATTCTATATGTGTATATGTTAAATGTATATGTTTTATATATATATATATATATATATATATATATATATTTGATTTGTATTATTTATCTTCTTTTCCACTTCTAGTTTTAGGCATTTATTTCGTTATTCGTTTTTAGTCAGATTTTCATTTTATGGCCATTAGGAATTTACTGTTGTATTCTTTATGTAGTGTTCCATGTAAGCAGTCGATTTCTTCACTTCTGTTGAATTCTTTGATTGATAAAGGTTTTTTGGTCAAAATGTTGCTGTGTATTGTTATTGGTTTTTTTTTTAAAAACTACATTACTTTGTTTTTATGTATTTCGATTAATGATAATGGTGATAATGCTGATGATAATGATGATAATTATAATGCTGATGATAATGGTGATGATAATGATGATGATAATGCTGATGATAATGATAATAATGATGATAATTATAATGCTGATGATAATGGTAATAATGATAATGATGATAGTATCCTGTTATTCAAGCAAATAATTACTGAGATTTAACAAATAAACTACAAATATATAAACATGCACTTGACATTCACAATTCACATCTGACAATTGTCCATGATTTTCACTTCTCTCTACAAATTGAGACTGCATAACTCACCAGAGACAGGCCACCATCAAACTGTCCAGTCACAGCAAAGATCATCATCATCATCATCATTGCTATCACCATCGTCGTTGATGGGGTAGAACTTCTTTCTAAAACCTCGTCGGGTTCCTAAAAGATTTAAACAAAAGCCACCATGCTCTCAGAATCCTGCTCTAACATTCTTGAAATTGTGATTTCTGCTGCAGTTTTACATTTAATGTGTCTTTTCCTTTCAGAAACACATTTCTGAGCATTCATTTCACACATACATATCTGAGCATTCACTTACCCCGCACATTTCTGAGCATTCGCTTCACATCTACATTTCTGAGCATTTATTTTGTTAATATTTCTGAGCATTCCATTTTCTTGCAATAAACACACACATTTCTAGGCATTGACTTCACACACACACACACACATTTCTAGGCATTGACTTCACACACACACACACAATTCTAGGCATTGACTTCACACACACATATTTCTAGGCATTGACTTCACACACACACACATTTCTGGAGTAGTTACAGTTAACAAAGTTGATAACATGCCTGCAGTGGAATAACAAAGTTGATAACATGCCGGCAGTGGAAATTCCTGGTTCAAAGCCAGCTTGGATAAAATAATTATCAGTGTGCACATGGTTTGATGGTGAACTAGAGAACAACCTGATTCTTGACTTGGCGAATCTAAATTGCAAGTACCTCTGAAGTCAGAGTAAGGCTTGCCTGAATGGAGAGGTCACGGTGATACAGAAAGCAAGCCTTCATGCAAAAATCAGCCACAGGTGCCATATTAGGCATCATGACTTTGTCTAAATTTATAATGGGCAAAGAAAAATTATTCACACATATTTCTGAGCATTCACTTCATAAACACACATTTCTGAGCATTCACTTCACAAACACACATTTTTGAATGTTCACTTCACAAACACACATTTCTTAATCTTCACTTCACAAACACACATTTCTGAATGTTCACTTCCCAATGTATCGTTTGCTTGATAAAGGCCTTTGGGTCGAAACGCTGTGTATCGTCACTGTTTCTGTATTTTGTAAAACTATAGTACTTTGTTTTTACGTGTTTTCGCTAATTCACAAACACACATTTCTGAATGTTCACTTCACAAACACACATTTCTGAATGTTCACTTCACAAACACACATTTCTGAATGTTCACTTCACAAACACACATTTCTGAATGTTCACTTCACAAACACACATTTCTGAATGCACTGTACTTTCCAAAACTGCTACAACTTCACATAGTTATTACATTATCTGACTCTGAGACCATTCAAAAACATTAGCACTCAACTCTTTCTTCATTAGCTCTCAACTCTTTGTTCATTAGCTCTCAACTCTTTCTTCATTAGCTCTCAACTCTTTCTTCATTAGCTCTCAACTCTTTCTTCATTAGCTCTCAACTCTTTCTTCATTAGGTCTCAACTCTTTCTTCATTAGCACTCAACTCTTTTTTCATTAGCTCTCAACTCTTTCTTCATTAGCTCTCAACTCTTTCTTCATTAGCTCTCAACTCTTTCTTCATTAGCTCTCAACTCTTTCTTCATTAGCTCTCAATTCTTTCTTCATTAGCTCTCAACTCTTTCTTCATTAGCTCTCAACTCTTTCTTCATTAGCTCTCAACTCTTTCTTCATTAGCTCTCAACTCTTTCTTCATTAGGTCTCAACTCTTTCTTCATTAGCTCTCAACTCTTTCTTCATTAGCACTCAATTCTTTCTTCATTAGGTCTCAACTCTTTCTTCATTAGCTCTCAACTCTTTCTTCATTAGCTCTCAATCATTTCTTCATTAGCTCTCAACTCTTTCTTCATTAGCTCTCAACTCTTTCTTCATTAGCTCTCAATTCTTTCTTCATTAGCACTCAACTCTTTCTTCATTAGCTCTCAACTCTTTCTTCATTAGCTCTCAACTCTTTCTTCATTAGCACTCAATTCTTTCTTCATTAGCACTCAATTATTTCTTCATTAGCACTCGTCTTTCTTCATTAGCTCTCAATTCTTTCTCATTCCATATTTTAGACAACATAAAAACAAAGATTGATGCCACAGATTAGTTACTGACATTCTATTAGAAAGGGAAGCTACTGGTGGCTTGCTAGCTAGGTAGATTATCATATCATGCTCTCAGTTCATGTTTCACATAATTCAAAATGATTAGTTTTAACTTAATTTAGTCATCAGATCATCATCATCAAATAGCTTGTCCTATGCAGAACTTTGCCACCCCAACAGTCCTCCGGACTTTCTCTCTCTCATAGGCCAGATGTCCTGCCTCTGTAGCCGTCATGTTCAAACCATCAGTTACATCCTGAATCCATCTTCTCCATGGTCTTCTTCTTCTTCTCTTTGCTGGATGCCTCCTTCCATGATGGTCTTCTCCAGCCCTTCATGTCTTTATATGTCCAAAACACCTCAATTTTCTCTTTCTTATTTGTAGCATCAGCCAGTTTCTTTAATTTTGAGTTCTTTCTGGATAGATCTATTTGTTCTCTTCTGTATCCAATATATACGAAGGACTCTCTGTAACACTTATATTCAAAAGCACATATATGTTTTTCCACTGCTTTATTAAATGTCCATGCTTCACACCCATATGTTGCCACTGGGATCATCACTGTTAATTTAATAGCCATCCAAGCGATGATGACAACAATCTCAGACGTGTACTGTTGCACCTCTCTGGTGTTGTGGAGGTGACTGTAGAGTCCAATCCTAGAACAGAATCCCGACCACAGGTGGGGCATACATGATCAAGGTTAGACATATGCGTGTTGTGTGCTCTGTCTTTTCGCGCTGCTCGTTTCCTCTGTGACTCAACAATACGATGATTCTCAGCTATTCGGTTCCTCTTTTGTTGATTTAATTTAGTCATCAGATCATCACTGTTAATTTAGTCATCAGATCATCGCTGTTAATTTAATCATCAGATCATCAATGTTTATTTAGTCATCAGATCATCACTGTTAATTTAGTCATCAGATAATCACTGTTAATTTAGTCATCAGATCATCAATGTTAATTTAGTCATCAGATCATCACTGTTAATTTAGTCATCAGATCATCACTGTTAATCAAACAAAAAAGTCCATAAGTGCTCCACATATCTTCCTTGTTATGTCTCTTAGCATGTGGCAACTAATAACATCATACCTATGTTGATTTACCATTCTTCTTTGGCCTCCAGTATAATGCTATTGTCTTGCTCACACAATTGACTTGTATTTTCCAGTCTGTAGTTTGTGATTCAA